>BQNB010016312.1:0-71828 GCA_026074375.1 Tanacetum coccineum
GCGTTTGCCTTGTCTTCACGTAACCCTGTTTTTCCACCAAAAATAGCAAAAATATGTCAAAATCAAAAATTTTCAAAAATATAATAAGTGTTTTGACACATAGTTTTGTCTTTTTAAGGAATAAATTTTGACTTGATTGAGCATGTTGCGCTCAAGCTTGCCCCTTAACTTATATAAATTTAAGCTTTTGCTAGTCTTTTATACAAGAAGCTTTAAAACGCGAATTCTAGCTTTAAAAGAGCCAAGAGTTTGCAAGTTTCCATGATAGACTTTAAATATACAAAGCTTATTTTATTAGACTAAGCATTCGCGGATCTTTTTATTAAAGATTTTAAATTTGTGAAGAACGATAAATGATAGAGTTTTATATAAGTTAGATGCTAAATATGGAGTAGTTGGAACTCTTTAGAGCTCATAGAGGTTAATTGTGGCTTTTTGCTCCCACCAGCTTAATATACATTATATAATTGTTGAATAAATAAAGTTACTTTAGGTTTTTGCGATTCTTAGTTTAAGTCACTTCGTAGAGATTCCTTCTGGTGAAATTAAGGTACACATCGAGGTTTTGTCAGTGTTGTGGGGAAATAGACTCCTGGACCATGGTCGGCTCGCATACCGATGTGGCAGTTGTTAAAAGACCACACTTGAAATTTGGCTAATAATAATAATTATGTAATAAACTGAAGCCGAAATAAGACCACTACCTCTTGCCGGCTCACAACCGATGTGGTAGTCGTTTAAAGGGTGGAGGTAATAATAATAATAAAACTGTGGGCTGATAAAAGTTTACTGCCTCTTGCCGGCTCACAACCGATGTAGCAGTCTTCTAAATAAGGCCCATAGTAAGAATAATAAATCCGAGACTGATAAAAGTTTGTTGCATCTTGCCGGCTCACAACCGATGTTGCAACCTTCAAAAGGTTGAGGATCACGAGAAGTTGAAAATAAGACTAATCGGACCCATGGTAAGGCTACGCAGACCGATGTAAAGTAGTTAAAGGACGATGGTTTAATAATGTTGCAATAATAATTATGATAAAGCCAAATTTCGACTTTCGGTCTAGTTAAATAAAAAGATATAACCCTAAATAGGTGATATTAGAACTTTATGTAGACCTTATTATATTCACCATATCGTTCTCTTTAGGAAAGGATTTCAAACTAATTGTGGTCTAAACCAGGTTTACTTTATGTGAATAAGACATCAATTTATTTGTCACCAATAATAATAAATCTTTAGAGGATTTAGGAAATAAGGGAGCAGAAAGTAGCTATGCATCCATAATTAGCATTTATGAGTAGTGTTAGCATCTTAACTTGTACTCCCTCCGTCCCATATTAAGTGTCCATTTTTGACTTTTTGAATTCTTTTTTTATAAACTTTTGACGTAAATATTTTTCTTTATGTTATATAATGCTTACTGAAATTTATACTAATGAAAAAATACATTCGAAACTCTATCATTATATTTTTGCATTGGAGTATCTTATAACATAAGAAGGAAATACATTAGGTAAATAAGGGAGCGGAAAGTAGTTATGCATCCACAATTAGCATTTATGAGTAGTGTTAGCATCTTAACTTGTATTTAACAATGATTTCGTTTTTAAGCTTGGTTTGGGGCGGGTGAAAAATCAAGGACGATGAATTTATCCTTTTAGTGTTTCTTGTTTCGTGAAGTTATGATATGTATGAATAATAATAAATGCATAAAAATGGCAAAATAGGGAGCTTTTCAAAACTAGTGATTTCTTAATTCCCTTAGATGAGCACTTAGCTACTTTTCAAGGTGATTAGTCTAAGGGGGTTGAAATTTTTGGTTTTCTAAGTATGTTTATGACATTGCGTGAGGACACGGCAATAGCTTAGTATGGGGGATTTTGGTATGTGCTTAAATACACATACCTTTTACCTAATAAAACGAGCTAAAAAGACCAATAATGACCAAAAATACATAAAAATGCATTGTATATGTGTATTTTGTGAATTGTGTCTTGCATGTATGGATATGTTACAAAAAGGACAAAAATAAAGCAAAAAGAATAAAATCGAGCACGAGATTGGAATGAGCGTAAAAAAACCGAAGCCGAAGGCGTATACATTTTTAATGGGCCAACCCGTACCCATTTTAATGGGTCTGGTCAGCCCATAAAGAATAATACATATAGAACCTAAGCCTTAAATTAACTTATAAATCCAATCCATTTCCTGTCCATTTAACCAAGGCCTAATTCCAAAGTCCAAGCCCAATTCCTATAACCCGGTCAAAAGTCCACCTTATATAACTCAAAGTCAAAATTAGTGTATATCTTCACTAATTCCCTCCTTTCTTACATAGAGTATGGGTAAAACCACTCCTATCCCATTTCACCTCTTCTAGAAGGACACAAGGAAAGCATGTGCACCTCTGACACGTCCACAGTGGCAATCCCAAGTGATATGATTGGTTGTTGGGACGTGGCAGCAATCTAAGGGCTATGAATGATTGATTGGAGTGTGACAACCGTGGTTTGAGCAGGGTAGCTTATACCTTTAGACTTTAGCTTTTGCTCATTTTATGTGATTTTTGAGTGTTTCGTGGTCGTTTTGATTGGTAATTGTGGTGTTTATATGCATGTGATCGTTTTAGAATTAAATGATCATTTTGTTATGTGTGTTTATATGTTGAGTTAAGTAGTCCATTCTTCGGAATAGGGAGTTTGAGAATGGATGACGTTTTGCATATATTGCTACGTCAAATCTTGATTTTTAAAGGATAAGCGTTTATTGAATGTGAGTGGCTTTAGGAAGGAATGATATGGTTGAAATATGAAAGTTTGTATCAAACTTTCCATAAATAGCAGGTGAATTTAGAAATGAAATGTTATTTTTAGAAAGTGCGGTTTATTGCGTTTTAATAAAAATGTATAGTTAAAATAACTTAGGTTTTTGTAGAAACTTAAGGTAATGTTAATTATTAGTTAATTAAAAAAAAATTTATATAAGTGAATAGTAAATCCGGGAATAGTAAAAAAAAAAAAAGGTATATTTAACAAATTCTATTTGAGTTAGGATTAGGTTATAATATATAAAAACTAGACTTCATCTTTTTCTCCCATTTTTGTGGTGTGCCGTGAGATCCATTACCCCAAGAACCCTAGGAAAATCTTTTTCAAGAGCTAGATCCAAGAATCAATCAAGAGTGTTATTTAGGTGCTTGTAATCAAAAGGTAAACACATTAAACCTCTTTAATTCTTTTATTTTTTATAGCTTAGTTATTGTTGGGGATTTAGGGTTATATTAAAAAAATACAGGTTTATTATGTATTATTGATTATATGTTAATTAGATATGAATTAGGAAGGATCATGCAATTTTTGGTTAGGGTTGGCATGGGATTGATGTTTTTAGAATGAGAGAAATTTAGGTCAGATGATTGCGTTTTTCTCCATGATGGAAAATGCAAAATGACATGTTCTTTTTTTTTTAAAACTGAAGCATTTTGAGTCTTCTTTTCAAAAAATCCGGCTCAACAGTTTTTTGACGGGCAGGAAAGTCAAAGTAAATAATGGTTACAGATTCGTTGTCATATACTGTGTTTTTCAGGACGAATTTTGATGTCAACTTAACGTGAGGGTGGAAAACCTACTTAAGAAGTGTTTTAAATTAACCCATTTTATCAAAAGGAACTTTATATGTCTATTAAGAAAATTTAAAAGGGAAAGGCTAAAAATTAATTTTATGTGGGTTTTGAAGTTGGAAACTTTTTAGTGTGCACAATCAGATCGAAAGGTGACCTAGTTTGTAAGTTTGATTTTCAAATAGATATACTTGTGGATTGAATAGAATGACTGGGCTTCTGAGGGAACTTCAATATACACATGTGGGGTCATGTGGTATTTTGGTTAGGGCATTTATGGATGTGTTTTGGTTATGGGTTTTTGGGTAGTGCAAGTTGGGTAAAAATTCTGATTTGAGCAGAAAGTTTGTGAAGGTGTTTAAAATAAAGTAAAAGTGATTTAAAAGATATAAAATGAAGATAGAAATGTGTCAGTAGAGAGTCTTTAACTTTATAGTATGATTAATATTAGTCCATCAATAGGGTTGTTATATTGGATGCGCGTTTAGACTTACAGCGGAGTTAACTTGAGCTTTTATTGTGTTTAGTTTTAAGAAGGAGTTTGTTGTTCACTTACTAGCTTGCGCGATCAGGTGAGTTTCACATTAGTCCCCATTTTTTACATTGCTTTTAAACTTGGGATGAAAATGATGCAAGTGTTGAAATGTTTTGATTACTGTGATAATGTGGGCCTGAAATGCGTGGACACAATGTGGCTATTGTATGTTACGTGCTACATGTACAGTGATATGGTATGATTCTTGATTTTGTGAATGATTGTGTCTTGATATTGTGGATCCCAGTATGCAAAGGTTGGTGAGTGGTAGACTGCATGTATCCGGATGGTGATTTTATTAGTGGGTCATGTAGCACACCTTTGGTAGTGGTAAGACTACGAGCTGCGTAGCACACCTTGGTAGTGGTAAGACTATGTGGTTGGTTTTTTATGGGTGTGGGGGGACCAGTAGCACACCTTTTGGATTGTTGGTTATGTTTGGATTGTTTATGAATGTTAGCTTGTATGATAGCTCACTTATTGTCCTGCCATGTTTTTTTTATTTATCACAATTAATGTTGTGGTAGTAAATTTTTTAGATGTCATAAACTATGGGGTCTCTCACCAACTTTATGTTGATGTTTTTTTAAGCAATCATTTTCAGGTAATCAGCGTGAGACTAATGATGCTAGGAGAAGTGGCTAGAGAGACCTTAGGATTGGCTTATGGAGCTCTCTTTATTGTTCTTTTGATTTAGACTTATGTTGTGATGGATAATTTGTGTGCGATTGTATTGCTTTATTGTTGGATTATGCTTTGCGTGTGTATGACATTACTTAATAATGCAAGACTCCTTTATCTTGTGTTGGGTATTGTTATGACACATAGTGTCCCCGTTAGTTATTTCCTTTTCCTTTTAGTATCTCTATAGTAGACACCATTGTGTTGTAACGATATCCATGAAGTTTCACCTCGTGTTTCTGCCTTGGCGGGGTGTGACAGATTGGTATCAGAGCCTTTGGTTATAGAGAAGTAGGTGATTGAGCCTAGACTATAACCTAGGAGTCCTTCGCGTAGATGCATAATATGATATGAGCTTTTAGTAGCATAACTAGGATGCTAGTAGTAGTTCTGGACCCGCAGAGTCGGGTGACTCTTGCGAAGGCAAAGTCAAACCCAAGCGAGGCCCAACATAAGTTATTCCGTCTTTTACCTCGTCCCGTTGTTATTGATTATTTCTTTTGAATATTTCTGTATTTTGGAGGCGCTGCGAGAATTTCGTTCCTTTATGTCGTTTTCTATTTTATTTTTATATAAGTAAGTTATTCTTTGTTGGGGCATCATTCTTAAGTTATATTGGAGTAGATTAAGATGTGCAATGTGGTATATGTGCTTATATGTGTTTATCATCGAGATGTGTAGTCTTGGAAGTGAGTACACGTGTGAAAAGATGCACTTATAATTATGGTGGCCAACATAATTATAAAGGTATCACACACGTGGACTTGTAACCATAATTGCATTGATCGATGTTTGTTTGTTAGATGTTAGTATGAGATGATGTGATATGTGTGTTATGGCATGTATGGTTGTATAGTTAGAGAATTCTTCTCTTAGCTAATGGGTGATTTTGTTGGGCTTTGTTAAGTAGTCAATAGGTTTTCCTTCTATATATATATATGGATATCCCAGATACCTCTTATTTCTACTATCGTGATTATTAAGTGGTTCGTTCGCTTGATTATACGTTCGGAGATCTTACTCGCATCTTAGCATTCCTTGTTCGCGCCATGTCGGTACAAATGATTTATCTTTTCCATTTTGGTGTCTTGATATATATTGGTTGTTCGGATTTGCTTGGCGGATATTGGTGCGTTTCGTCGGTTATTCCTTGCTTTGATTTCTCATATGAATATCATATTTTGTTTAGGAGTTCTTGGTTCGTGACAAATTAGTACGGATATGTGATCCCTTCTTTATACATCCTTTGGTTTTGTAACATGGTTACGACATGTTAGTACCGATGTTTTCTATGGTTTTATTTGGATCGTTATTGCGGACGAGTCTTTATGTCTTCTCTTGGTTTGCAATGTCTTTGCATGAGTTGAACTGGTGCGTGTTCATTTGACTGTTATTCTGATTATTGGTTTTGGTATATTTGCTCTTTTAAGAGAATAGGTTGTGTTAAAGCCTTACGGTATTTCGTTATCCTTTTTGGTATTACGATGTCTTTTATTTGATGCTACGCATTTTAAAAGTAAAATCTTTTGGAAGTATATCTTGATAAGGTTTGGGAGAAAACGATATTTTTATTATTATTCATTGTATGAATACATCGTGGCACTTGTTAATGTTAACGTCTCTATATAACTATGAAATTTAGGTCTAAAATAACATTTATGAATAAGATATGTCTAAAATGATTATTACAAATAAAATCTGAAATTACTTATTTTATGCTTGATAAATCTAAATTTTTCTAAACAGGTTAGAAGTCCATGATTTTCCTATAATAACCATTTTTAAAATAGATTCTTATGAAGATTATATTCAAGACGATTTCGAGATTTAAAATCAATTTTCTTTATTTTAGACGACTTTCTTTATTATTTTTAAAACAAATTGTTATTAATAGTATTTTGTTGGTTCTTTCGAGTAAAGTCAATTATTGTTATGTGAATTCTATCTTCTCATTTTGATGGGTATGGTCAATTGTTAAGTGTTGTGTTGTCGGAGCGAATTGTTGATCCTTTCGGTTGCATTTTCTGTCGGTACGTTTATCCCACCCTTTTTCTTTTAAAGGTTTCTCATGAATTTCGGTTTGCACCTATTCGCGTCTGTGAAATCCCTTATACGTTTCTAGCCTTTCATTTGATATCCGTCGCTACGCTATTCATTGTTCATAACCCTTAGTCTTCGGTTAAAAATGCACTCTATTCGGCTAAGTTACTCTTCATGGGGTGCTCGCGTGTTGTTTGTTGAGAAAAAGGATGGTTTATTTTGTATGTAAATGGACTATCGAGAGTTAGACAATCTGACCATTAAGAATCTCCCCAGGATTAAAGACTTGTTAGATTGTTGCAAGGATCGCGTTATTTCTCGAAGTTAGACCTTGATCTAATTATTATCTATTGAGAGTGCATGAAGAGGATATTTCAAATATTATATTTAGAGCGTGGTATGGACACTTCGGGATTACAATTATGCCTTTAGGATTGATGAAAACACCAGCAGTTTTCATGTACTAAATGAACGGGGTGTGCAAGTTGTATTTAAAAAAAAGTTTGTTATGGTGTTTATTAAGGATATCTTGATCTACTAGAAGTATTAGGAGGATCATGAAGTCATTTGAAATTAGTTTTGGAAATGTTAAGGAATGAGTAGTGGAATGAGTAGTTGCTTGTCAAGGGTAAATTTTCCAAGATTGCTAAACTTCTTACTACATTGACACGGAAGAATCAAAAGTATGAGTGAGGTGTTGCCTTGTTGTGATTTTATGATAATGTATGTTATTGATTTAAGGTTCTTATGAGCATGAAAGTCAGGGACATCGTTGGTTTTGAATTGATGGTGTAAGTGATGTGAGATAGGTGTTAGATTAATTACTTCAATGTATTGTAGCCTCGTGTTGGATAAATTGTGGAATTGCAAGTGATGGCGATCGAGTTATAGGTATAAAATATAGACTGTTTTAGGACAGCAGATAAACGGAGCTTGTTCCCCAAATTTTGTCTATAGCTACTGAGTAAATTTCATATTTGGTTAGAATGAGTCTTAAGCTTCATATGGTGAGTTGGATACTCTTGTAACGATTTCGGATGAAGGAGTTATGGTTATTTTACGGTTGCGGACCAAATCTAGAGCTGCTGTTGGAAAACATGTCTTGCTCCAGGTTTTTGGATAGTAGGCCTAGGTTTTAAAGCATGGTTAACAAATAGACATCATAAGCTTTTACCTCCAATTGGAATCAACTTGACTGCTATTGTGGAATAGGATATATGGCCAAAATCGTAAGCGTTCGAAATTCAGAAAACTTTCTGGTTGGAGTTATGATTAGTAAAAATTTATTTCCCGTTGATTGGTAAATGGGTTGATTGATTGGCCAAATGTTATAAAAACTAGACTTAAGTGGCTTTCTAGGGGTGAAAACCTCACTTTTGTAATTTTTATAGTTTAAGAGATTCAGTAGCATGAGGTTGATTAAAATTCTGCAACAATATTATCAATTGCTTGATGGATCAGAAGATGTTGTGGTTTACTGTGATGCGTCAAATCAAGGATTAGAAAGTGTACTCGTGTGAAGAAATAAGGTGATTGTGTATGCCTCGCGGCAATTGGAAATTTACGAGAAGAACTATGCCACGCATGGTTTAAAGTTGGGTGCAATGATCTTTACTCTTGAGATGTGGAAACATATATTGGTGGCTAGGTATGAAGAAAGATATAAATACGTATATTATTAGGTGTTGTGACTTGCTCAAAGGTGAAGGCTGAACATCAGAGACCATCGGGTTGCTTCATCAACCAGAGGTATCTGAGTGGAAATGTGGCATATTACTATGAATGTTATCATTACGTTGTTGAGATCAGATGGTGGATATGGTATAGTTGAAGATGATTATGGGTTGATGTATCAGATATGACGAGAATGTGTATAATTGACTTTGGTGATAGTTGGGGTGTTCATCTACAGTTAGTTGAGTATCATAAATGTTGGGTGGTGTTAATTCTTAGTAAACCTGAAGTCGCGTTGATTCTTCAAAAACGTTGAGTTTTGTAACAACTCATACCTTAATTTCAAGACAGTTCTGGTTTGATGAGTTGCGAGATTAAGATATGAATCAAGTTGTTACACAACTTAAAATTTTGAGGGGTTTCCTCGAGGACGGGCGAGGCTCGAGTAGTTGGATGTTTCTCATTGGTTATAGTTATCATTTGAGTATTTAATGTGCTCCATTTGAAGCGTTGTATGGAAGGAAGTGTAGATCACTTGTATTATGGGCTGAATTGGAAAAGGTTATCTGATTGGACCCGAGTTGGTACAGGAAATGTTTGATAAGTGGTGGTTATAAGAGAAAAACTCCAAGTGGCGAGAGATCGTAAAAAGAGTTATGCGAGCAGTGGACATAAGTTGGTTGAATACGAGATTGGAGATAAGGTGTTGTTAAAAGTGTCACCATGGAAAGGTGTAATGTGTTTTGAAAAAAAAGGGGAAAGTTATCGCCGAGGTATGTCGGACCATTTGAGATTCTTGAGAGAATCGGCCCTGTTGCTTATCTATTAAGGTTGCCTGAGGAATTGGCTGATGTGCATGACACATTCCGTGTGTCGAATTTGAAAAAGTGTTTAGCCAAAGATAGTTTGCATGTATCGTTGGATGAAATTAAAATCGACAAGACTTTATGTTTTATCAAAGAACCAGTAGAGATTATGGATTGTGATGTTACGAGTTTAAAGCGTGGTAGAATACCTATTGTGAAGGTTCGATGGAACTCTAAACGTGGCCCAGAGTTTACTTGGGAACGTGAGGAGTATATGGAATCTAAGTATCCCCAGCTATTTGTTGATCGTGTTGATGATCAGACTAGTTGAATCTCGGGACGAGATTCCCATAAGGAGGGGATACTGTGACAACCGTGGTTTGAGCGGGTTAGTTTATACCTTTAGACTTTAACTTATTACTCATTTTGTGTGATTCTTGTGTGCTATGTGATCTTTTTGGTTGTTAAGTGGTTTATATATGTGCATTATATCATTTTAGAGGTAAATGATTATCTTATTTTATGTGCATATGAGTTGGAGATAAGTATTTCATTTGTTCACGTGTGGTGATAATGGAAATGAAAGACGTGTTGCATGCATTGCTACGTCAAAACTTGATTTTAAAGGTTAAGCGTTTATTGAATATGGGTGGCTTTATGAAGGAATGATATGGTTGAAATATGGAAGTTTGTATCAAACTTTCCATAAATAGCATGTGAATTTGGAAATGAAAAGTTATTTTTAGAAGGTGCGGTTTATTGCGGTTATGTATAAAGGTTTACTCAAATTGGCTTAGGTTTTTATAAAAACTTAAGGTAATGCAAGTAAATATGTAATTAATAAAAAAATATATATATGTAATTATATATATGGTCGATCGGTTATGAGGAATTAAGAGAGTTTAATGTGCAAATTTAATAAAACTAGAGTTTTAGGGGGACTAGGATGCTAATTAAGGGTATTTACTAAAAACCTATCACAAAATTCTGCATTCCCATCCATAATTTCATCCCATACAGCCCCCATAACCATCTAGGGTCGACTCCCATCCCTAAAAACAAGGAACCAATAATTTGGATCAAGAAGTAAGCAAGAATTGGTGTTAGGATCATGTAATCAAGAGGTAGGTATGTTTAATCTTAATTAATTAGTGTTTACATGTAACAATTAATGTATGATGGATTAGGGTTTCATAAAATACAGATCTTAATGATGTTCTAATGTTATAATAGTGATTAGTGTTGAATTAGGGTCATAATCATACGAATTGCATGTTAGGGTTTGCATGAAATCATGATTTAGGGTTGAGCATAATTATCCATGATGGAAAATGCAAATGACATTTATTATTTTTTTTTAAACTGAAAGCATTTTGAATCTTCTTTTCAAAAAATTGGCCTCAACAGTTTTTGGTGGTTGGGAAGTCAAATTATATAATGGGTTACAAGAATTGTTGTCAAATACTGTGTTTTCAGACGAATTTTTAGTCAACCTAGGTGAGTGAAAACCTTCTAAGAAGGGTTTTAAATATATCCCATTTTACAGTAAGTAACTTTAATATGTCTATTAAGAAACTCTAAAAGGGTTATGGCCTAAATTAATTTTAAGCTGGGTTTTGAAGTCGAAACGTTTTGGTGTGCAATCAGACCCGAAATTGACCAGTTTGTAAGTTTGATTTTCAAGGGTATACTTATGGGTTGAATAAATGCATGGGCTTCTGGATGAGATTAGTATACACATGTGGGGTCATGTGTGAATTTTTGTGGGAATTGTGGATGCATTTTGGTAAGGGTTTTAAGTCGTGCAAGTTGGGTAAAAAATTTCTTGAATTTGAGCAGAAAGTTGTAAGTGTTTAAAATAAAAGTAGAAAGTAAATAAAAGATATAATGAAGATATAAAATGATGGTAGAGAGTCTTTACATATAGTATAGATGATATTAGTCCATCATTAGGGTTGTTATATTGGATTAAGCGTTTAGCTTACCGATGGTAACATGAGCTTTTATTGTGTATATTTTTTTAAGAATGGAGTTTGAGTTACTTGTAGATGCGGCATTCAGGTGAGTTTTCATAGTCCCATTTTTACTTTGCTTCTTAAACATTGGGATGAATAGGATTGCAAGTGTTGAATATGTTTTTGATTCCTTGATTATGTGGGTCTGAAATGCGTGGACATAATGTGGCTATTGTATGTTACGTGCTACATGTACAGTGATATGGTATGATTCTTGATTTTGTGGATGATTGTGTCTTGATATTGTGGATCCCAGTTGCAAGGTTGGTAGTGGTAAGACTGTATGTATCCAGACGTGTTCATGTAGCACACTTTTGGTTAGTGGTAAGACTACGAGCTACCGTAGCCACACTTGGTAGTGGTAAGACTATGTGGTGGTTGTGGACCTGTTAGCTACACCTTTGGATGTTGGATGTTTGGATTGTTTAGCTGTATTAGCTTGTATGATAGCTCACTTATTGTCCTGCCATGTTTTTTTTTATTTATCACAGTAATGTTGTGGTTTAAACTTTTTGGATGTCCTAAACCTATGACTCTCACCAACTTTATGTTGACGTTTTAAGCATCATTTTCAGGTAATCAGCGTGAGACTAATGATGCTAGGAGAAGTGGCTAGAGAGGGACCGTTATGATTGGCTTGTGGAGCTCTTCTTATTTTTATTTGACTTATGTTCTGCTTGGATAATTTAAAGTCTGAGGATTCGAATTTACTTTTATGTGGCTTTATGCATTTGCGTGTATGACATTACTTAATAATGCAAGACTCCTTTATCTTGTGTTGGGTATTGTTATGACACATAGTGTCCTCTGTAATTGTTTTCTTTTCCTTTTAGTATCTCTATAGTAGACGCCATTGTGTTGTAATGATATCCATGAAGTTTCACCTCGTGCTTCCGCCTTGGCGGGGTGTGACAGATTGGTATCAGAGCCTTTGGTTATAGAGAAGTAGGTGATTGAGCCTTGGACTTAACCTTATGGAGTCCTTCGCGTAGATGCATAATATGATATGAGCTTTTAGTAGCATAACCTGTGCCTTGATCGTTAGTAGGTCATGGGACCCGCGGAGTGGGTGATCTTGCGGAGTCAAGTCAATACACAAGCGAGAAGGCCCACACTAAGTTATTCCAATCTTTTACATCGTCACGTTGGATATCTGATTATTTACTTTCGTATATTTTTTGTATTTTGGAGGCGCTGCGAGAATTTCGTTCCTTTATGTCGTTTTCGATTTTGTTTTTATATAAGTAAGTTATTCTTTGTTGGGGCATCATTCTTAAGTTATATTGGAGTAGATTAAGATGTGCAATGTGGTATATGTGCTTATATGTGTGTTATCATCGAGATGTGTAGTCTTGGAAGTGAGTACACGTGTGAAAGGATGCACTTATAATTATGGTGGCCAACATAATTATAAAGGTATCACACACGTGGACTTGTAACCATAATTGTATTGATCGATGGGTGTTTGTTAGATGTTAGTATGAGATGATGTGATATGTGTGTTATGGCATGTTGGTTGTTAGTTTAGAAGAATTCTTCTATTAGCTATATGGGTGTTTTTGTTAGGCCTTTGTTATTGTGTCATTTAGGTTTCCCTTCTATATATTTTTATGGATATCCCGGATTACCTCTTATTTTAATTTAGTGTTTTGTAAGTGGGTTCGTTCGCTTGATTATGCGTTCGAAGATCTTACTCGCATCTTAGCATTCCTTGTTCGTGCCATGTCGGTACAAATGATTTATCTTTTCCATTTTGGTGTCTTGATATATATTGGTTGTTCGGATTTGCTTGGCGGATATTGGTGCGTTTCGTCGGTTATTCCTTGCTTTGATTTCTCATATGAATATCATATTTTGTTTAGGGTGTCTTGGTTCGTGACAAAAATTAGTACGGAAATTGGGATCCCTTCTTTATACATCCTTTGGTTTTGTAACATGGTTACGACATGTTAGTACCAATGTTTTCTATGGTTTTATTTGGGATCGTTATTGCGGACGAGTCTTTATGTCTTCTCTTGGTTTGCAATGTCTTTGCATGAGTTGAACTGGTGCGTGTTCATTTGACTGTTATTATGATTAGTAGTTTTGGTATATTTGGTCTTTTAAGAGTAAAGGTTGTGGTTTAAAGCCATTCGGTATTTCGCTTATACCTTTTTGGTATACGATGTCTTTTATTTGATAGCTAAGCATTTTAAAAGAAAATCTTTTGGATGTATATCTTGATAAGGTTTGGGAGAAACGATATTTTATATATTATTTCATTGTATGAATCATCGTGGCACTTGTTAATGTATCGTCTCGATATAACTATGAAATTTAGGTCTAAATATTCATTTATGAATAAGACTATGTCAAAATTGATTATTCTAATAAAATCTGAAATTACTTCATTTTTATGCTGATAAACAAATTTTTCTAAACAGGTTAGAAGTCCATGATTTTCCTATAATAACCATTTTTAAAATAGAGTCTTATGAAGATTATATTCAAGACGATTTCGAGATTTAAAATCAATTTTCTTTATTTTAGACGACTTTCCTTATTATTTTTAAAACAAATTGTTATTAATAGTATTTTGTTGGTTCTTTCGAGTAAAGTCAATTATTGTTATATGAATTCTATCTTCTCATTTTGATGGGTATGGTCAATTGTTAAGTGTTGTGTTGTCGGAGCGAATTGTTGATCCTTTCGGTTGCATTTTCTGTCGGTACGTTTACCCCTCCCTTTTCTTTTAAAGGTTTCTCATGAATTTCGGTTTGCATCTATTCGCGTCTGTGAAATCCCTTATACGTTTCTAGCCTTTCATTTGATATCCGTCGCTACGCTATTCATTGTTCGTAACCCTTAGACTTCGGTTAAAAATGCACTCTATTCGGCTAAGTCACTCTTCGTGGGGCGCTCGCGTGTTGTTTGTTGAGAAAAAGGACGGTTTATTTGTATGTGAATGGACTATCGAGAGTTAGACAATCTGACCATTAAGAATCTCCCCAAGATTAAAGACTTGTTAGATTGTTGCAAGGATCGCGTTATTTCTCTAAGTTAGACCTTGATCTGATTATTATCTGTTGAGAGTGCAGGAAGAGGATATTTCAAATATTATATTTAGAACGTGGTATGGACACTTCGGGATTACAATTATGCTTTTAGGAATTATGAAAGAACCAAAGGTTCTCAAGTACAAAGTAAGCAGAGTGTGCAAGTTGTATTAGACAAGTTTGTTATTATATTTACCAAGGATGTCTTGATCTACTATAAGTATTAAGGGGATTATGGGATTCAGTTGAAATTAGTTTTGGAATTGTTAGAGTATGAATGAAGTTTTCCTTGTTGTGATTTTAGTAAAGTATGTATTGATTTGAGAGTCTTATGAGAGTTTGATGGAGTAGGTGTTGTGAAATAGGTGTAGATTAATTTATGAAAAGTATGGTAGCCTTGCGTCGATTGAATTTTAAAATTTCAGGTGTCAGTGGTTGGGTTACAGGTCAAGAAGTGTAAGTTTTAAGTAAACCTGAAGTCGGATTGATTCTTCAAAAACGTTGAGTTTTATAACAACTCATGTCTTAAACTCAAGACAGTTCTTGTTTGATGAGTTGCGAGGGTAAGATATGAATCAAGTGGTTATAAAACTTAAGGCTTTTGAGGAATTATTTTGGGGACGGGTGAGGCTTAAGGAGTAGAGGTTCTTGGTGGTATGGTAAACATTCGGGTGATTAGTGTGTCCATTATGAAGTCTAAGTATCTTCATGTGTTGTGGATCGTGAAGTGGATGTCACTAGTTGAATCTCGGGACGAGATTCCCTTAAGGAGGGGAGACTGTGACAACCGTGGTTTGAGCAGGGTAGCTTATACCTTTAGACTTTAGCTTTTGCTCGTTTTATGTGATTTTTGAGTGTTTCGTGGTCGTTTTGATTGGTAATTGTGGTGTTTATATGCATGTGATCGTTTTAGAATTAAATGATCATTTTGTTATGTGTGTTTATATGTTGAGTTAAGTAGTCCATTCTTCGGAATAGGGAGTTTGAGAATGGATGACGTTTTGCATATATTGCTACGTCAAATCTTGATTTTTAAAGGATAAGCGTTTATTGAATGTGAGTGGCTTTAGGAAGGAATGATATGGTTGAAATATGAAAGTTTGTATCAAACTTTCCATAAATAGCAGGTGAATTTAGAAATGAAATGTTATTTTTAGAAAGTGCGGTTTATTGCGTTTTAATAAAAATGTATAGTTAAAATAACTTAGGTTTTTGTAGAAACTTAAGGTAATGTTAATTATTAGTTAATTAAAAAAAATTATATAAGTGAATAGTAAATCCGGGAATAGTAAAAAAAAAGAAGTTTTAATATTTAACAAATTCTATTTGAGTTAGGATTAGGTTATAATATATAAAAACTAGACTTCATCTTTTTCTCCCATTTTTGTGGTGTGCCGTGAGATCCATTACCCCAAGAACCCTAGGAAAATCTTTTTCAAGAGCTAGATCCAAGAATCAATCAAGAGTGTTATTTAGGTGCTTGTAATCAAAAGGTAAACACATTAAACCTCTTTAATTCTCTTAATTTTTATAGCTTAGTTATGATGGATTTAGGGTTAATAAAAAATACAGATTTATTATGTAATTAATGATTAATATGTTAATTAGATATGAATTAGGAAGGAATCCATGCAATTTTAGGTTAGGGTTTGCATGGATTGATGTTTTATAGATGAGCAGAATTTAGGTCAGATTGATTGACGTTTTTCTCCATGATGGAAAATGCAAATGACATGATTCTTTTTTTTAAACTGAAGCATTTTGAGTCTTCTTTTCAAAAAATCCGGCCTCAACAGTTTTTGAGGTCGGGAAGTCAATTAAATAATGGTTACAAGATTCGTTGTCAAAACTGTGTTTTCAGACGAATTTTGAGTCAACTTAAGTGAGGTGAAAACCCTACTTAAGAAGTGTTTTAAATTAAGCCCTTTTACAGAAAGTAACTTTCATATGTCTATTAAGAAACCCTAAAAGGGCTAAGGCTAAAATTAATTTTAAGCTGGGTTTTGAAGTCGAAACTTTTTGGTGTGCAATCAGACCCGAAATTGACCAGTTTGTAAGTTTGATTTTCAAGGGTATACTTATGGGTTGAATAAATGCATGGGCTTCTGGATGAGATTAGTATACACATGTGGGGTCATGTGTGAATTTTTTGTGGAATTGTGGATGCATTTTGGTAAGGGTTATTAAGTCGTGCAAGTTTGAAAAAAACTCTGCATTTGAGGCAAAAAAGTTGGGAAGTGTTTAAAATAAAGTAGGAAAGTAATTAAAAGATATTAATGTAAGATATAAAATGATGGTAGAGAGTCTGTATCTAGTATGATGATATTAGTCCATCATTAGGGTTGTTATATTGGATTAAGCGTTTAGCTTACCGATGGTAACATGAGTTTTTATTGTGTATAGTTTTTTAAGGAAGAAGTTTGAGTTACTTGTAGCTGCGCATTTAGGTGAGTGTCATAGCCCTATCTTTTCTAAGATTTTTATATGGTGGTGGAAACATGCAATTGAGTTTAGATGTATTATTACTGTGAATTGATGGTTGAGACTTTTAAAATGCATGTGCTGTGTGGCTATTACTTGCTATGTGTTTGTATGAGTAGACAAGTGAAGCCGGGTTGGCTTGGATCGTGGGATCGTTCCTTCCCCACTTAGGTTGAGCCGAGCTATTTTTTTTGAGCTATATTGATTTGAATTGTGTTGAGTTGAGCTGATTGATCTGTAGTATGTGATAGTTCATGATATGCCATGCAACTGTTTATCTTATCACAGGTACATGTTGGAATTGTTTTTGAAATGTTTTGAGGTTGGAGTCTAAAAACCTATGGCATACTCACCAAACCTAGTTGTTGAGTGTTTTAGCTCGTTTTCAGTATCTCAGGTAGGTGTGATCGGATATGGTGCTGGAAAGTTTGCTAGTGAGACCGTAGGATGCGTGCCAATATTGGAGTCAAGGTCAGTGGGTTCTTGAGGTGGTGTAGGTTTCTTGAACCAGTCACGTCTAGAGGTAGTCTCATTCCTTGGTTCATTTTCATTATCACCCAGATTCCCTTCTTGATCTTGTGGCATGTCTGAGTCTGCAACCTCGAACACTAGTTCCTCTGATTGAACAGACTTTCCAAAAGATTTTGGTTGGGACTTGGTGCCTTTAGAAGAGCCAGACGTTGAATCTTTCTTTTTCGAACCTGTGGCTGGTTCTGCATCTTTGCTTGTCTTTCTCTTCTTTAACCCTCGGTCTGATCCAGCGGAAGGGTCTTCATCTTTATCCTTGTCTTTTCGGCCACGCTTCAATGAATATACATCATAAGAGAAGAATAAATATTTGTCGAGATCGTAAGATTTTTTCAAACTATCATAGCAATCTTGGTGTTCGGGAGCTGCCAGATATGATTCACTTTTCTCCATTTTGTCGATGAGGATCTTCTTTAACTCAAATTCAGTAAGTGTAGAAGTAGCCTCATAAGTAGAATGTGGTTGAGAAGACACCTTTTCTAGAGTAACTTCATCACGTGATTCTTTAATCAACTCTTCGATCACAGGTGGAGCGAAGTTAGACACTTCCTTGGGCAGAATCTGAGGCAGATGATCTTTTACTTTCTCTTTGATTCTTGTCGTGAGAGATTCTGACAGGAATTTCATGAATTTGTCTCTGGTTTCTCCCAACCTTGTATCTAGATGTTCATCAACTAAAGTTGCCACTTGAGTGTGCAAAGGGTCTTTTTTAATTTCAGCAACTTCTTTTTCCAATGCTATTATTCTTTTATTGAATTTAAGGACCGATGCAAAATCAGGAAGTGTAGTTGGAGGATTTGTAGGTTCAGTTGTTGGCAGTGATGTGGGAGTTGACACAAGAGGTGGAGGAGTGAAGGTTTGTAATGATTGAGGAATGGTTGTGATGACAGAAACAAGTATAGGAAGGAATGTGGTAGTTTGAGTATTTGGTACCTCATGTTGAACTGGAACGTCAAATGGAGAAACGATTTATGCATCAGTATGAGGAATATCTGAGAAGTTTAAGAACTTGGATGCCAAGTCAGATGACTGTAGTAGCTAGAACTTCTGTCTCATTTGGAGCATTTGTAGTCGTTACTTTAGCAACTTCAATGATTTGTTCTTGTTTGATCTCCACATTTTCATTCCCTTGCTGAGCTTCAGTCATCTCATCATCGACACCGTCCTGTACTTCTTCATCAGCATGAACAGGTTCATTTAAACCTGCCTCCTTAACAAAATCCATTTATATTTATTTTCTTTTTCTTTGGATTCATTTTTAAAAACTGTAAAAGTTTTGAATAAAGATTCATTTTCTTTGATTTGTTTAGAAAGATTTTGCTCAAGTGACTCAATTTGTTCTTTGAGTGCAAGTTTCTCTCTAATCATATCATCCATATAAGAATCAATCATTTTTTCACGACTACTTAAATCAATATTAAGACGTTGTTCAAAAGTTTTGACCCTTTTCTTATATCTCTCTAACTCAGCGGTTATTGATTCATTATTCTGTTCCTTATTAGCCTTTTCCCAATTATATACATGATTAATCATTTGTTCAGACATTTGTTCAATTACAGATTAAATCATTGAATCGCCTGCAAATTAGCATCTTGAACGGTTGTCTGTTGTGTTTCTTGCAAATATTAAGAATATGGAATGATATTGCTATCACCAGATATCTCATTATCTGTAAAATCTATAACTGGTGATTGTTCAAAATCCTGCAATGCATGCACACTTTGATTATCCATATCATTCAGATAGGTTTTAGAATTAGGTACCTCTGAGTTAACGTCAGAACCATAGTTGGAAATGTTGGCCATAAGAATCGCTTGTGCAGTCGAGAGATCATCACAGTCAGAATCAAAAGTATCGAGATCCTCAGTCTGGAAAGCAGCATTGTGAGGAATGATTGTCTGAGCTTGACTTGTTGGAATTCCTGGATCTGCAAGAAATGCGAGTTGCTCCTCATCCAATATTTGTCCAGCTTCCTGAGCTTCTACTAACAATGCTTTCTCCTTATACCATGTTGCATTCCTTGGTCGCTTAGGCTGAGTGCATTGCCTAGCCATATGTCCTTCACCTTGACAGTTGTAGCACTTAACAACCCTTGCTATTCCACTTGCAGTATTTCCTCTTGAGCTAGTAGCATTATTCTTATAAGCAGTACCAGAATAATTTTGCCCTTGTCTTCCCTAAACTTGTTGCACTGTAACCCTGTCGTCTTGAATATTGGCTTGGTTTCTTGTATTAGAGGAAGTTCTGAGTTGATTATTGGTAGTATGGAACCTTGAAGAAGCTACAGCCGTTATAAAAGTCATTGCTTTATTGAGACAAGCAATCGGATTATCTCTAGGAGAAAACACAGGAACAGCAAAACCTGAGTCTACAAATGGTGACTCAGTCATAAGTTATGTAGGAGCTTGAAGTGATTGATAAACAACTTATGGAATTACTTGTGGAACAATTGAGGTTTGATGATTCATTTGAGACTGAAATGCATGTGATGGTGGAATGGATGAATGATTAAATTGAGTTTGTGATGGATAATGAGATTAGTATTGTTGATTCGGTTGAATTGATCTATATTGTGATGGTAAAAATTGTTGTTGAAGTGAAGGATTGTTGTAAGATGGTTGATAAGGGTTGAAGTGGGGTGTTGTCATCTGCTGATTTGCAACGAAGGCAAGTGGATCTTGATTGCGTTCACGCATAATACGGACTTCATTGGCATAGAGTTCGTGTTATTCAAGATATGCATGAAGCTGATCAAAGTTGGAGGTATGCAAATCTTTAACAAGCTTGACATCAGTCACAAACTTACTCCATTCAGGTGGAAGACTGTTTAAGAACTTGGTATTAACTTGAAATTGCTCCATTTTCATCTTGTAGATGTTCATATCATTAATCAGCTGAGTAAATCTCAAGTGATACGTATTAAGTGATTCCCCCTTGATGTGAGTAAACTTATTGAATGCATCATACAACTTACATTCTCTTTCCTGCTTTGTCAAAGAAGTACCTTGCATCAGTAATTGAACTCTCTCCTATAAATCTTTAGAAACTCTGTGATGATTCACAAGTGAATAGATATCAGCAGGAAGACCTTGAAGAATGATATTTGTAGCTTTCATGTCACAATCAGCTTGAATTTTCTTAGCAGCTGATAATTCAACATATTTCTTCATTCTGATCACTCCATTGTCTTCAACCGTAGGCCAAATGAGAGGACCATGTTCAACTGATTCAAGTATCATTCTTTCGTGCTCTCTATTTTCCATGTATAATTACATTCGACTCTTCCAAGAATCATACAGGTCTTTGTCCAACATGGGTGGACGATTGTCAGCACCGGAGAGTATCATGTACTTAGCAAGAATATTCTTTTGTCCAAGTTAAATCATTGGATCCATTTCAATGTGATAAGATTAAAATGATCGGATAGTGATTGGAGGTTATTGTGTTAAAGTAAGTTTTGATTAATGAGATTAAGTCTTTTAGAATACACGGGATTTTATAATTCTTGATAAAACCGAGAAATCGAATCTTCACGGGATTTTACAAATCAAAGAACAACCGTATAATTTACTTAACAAACGTGTATAGTTCTCCTTAGGCAAGCGTATAAATCTCCCTTGTGAAGAACAATGTATAATTCGCCTTTATAAATGAAAATGTATAAATCGCCTTCACAAAAATTGTATAAATCGCCTTCAGAAAAGTTGTATAAATCGCCTTTACAAAAGATTGTATAAATCTCCTTTACAAAAGATTGTATAAATCGCTGATTCGTTTGATATAGTATATATAAAATACTAGGCAAATCCAAACTCTTCACCCTTGACAAAGGGAAAAAGTCAAGACCTACTTAGAAATAAAATATATAAGAATCAAATCAATTATAAAAAGATTCCGGAAGAGATATTCCCGGGTCGTATGTCCCAACGAGGCTGCAATTGAAAGTAATCCTGGTTTGATGAGAAATTGAATGATGGAGAATATATGATGGAAACACTGATATAATTACAACTAAAATTAATTAAATAAAATCTAATTTATTCTACGGGAAACAAATATAAAGACTATTAGAACCTTAAAAACACAAACTTTAACGTTTTTGACACGAAAAATTTAAAATCAAGATTCTTGGTACAAAACCCTATTTTCAACCAAAAAGACTCAAAAAGTTGATATTTTTTATGGTTTTTGAAAGATTTTCTTGTACTTCTAGTCTATACTAAGATAACTAAGAAAGAAAATTAAAAGCTTTATGGTTTTTAAACCCTCAAAAAATGAAAAAATTTTGATGGATTCGAACCAAACTACACGAGTAACAAGGAGTAACAAACGTACACAAAACCTTCACAAATATCATATGGCTCTTGATACCAATTGTAGAATCTCTTAACACAAGTATGGAATGATTCACTTAGAGTTTTAGAGAGGGAAAGAGATGGTTGTATGAACACTTAGAGAGAGAAATAAAAAGGATAATATTAGCTTAGTGAAAATGTGACAAATGAACAACCAACACCCTCTCCATGTGTGGAGAGGGTTTATATATGCCTAGCTTAACCGGCCATGGGCTTGTGTTATGGGCTTACAATGTAATTTTGGCCCGGTTAGCTTACTAACATAACATTACTTAAGTACTACGAGCCATGACTACTTATATTGGAAGTGACCGATACTTTTCCGTATTTCTAACAACATGGTTGTTTCGGTAGAGTCCATTAGAGCTATTAGTGCACAGTTTGCTAATACGGTATATGGATTCTTTTTTGAAAAGCGTGTGGCTTACCCCATTGTTGCTAACTATTTTAGGAACACTTGGGGTAAATATGGACTAGTAAAATCAATGCTTAACTCATCTACTAGGATATTCTCCTTCCAGTTTAGCTCTATGGATGATTTGGATGCAATGCTTGAAAATGGTCCATGGTTTATTCGTAATAATCTGCTTATTTTAAAAATGTGAGATCCAGATGTGAACTTCTTAAAAGAAGATGTGGGTAATGTTTGGGTGTGGGTTAAACTCGATGGTGTCCCTGTGAATGCATTCAGTGAGGATGGTTTAAGTGCTATTGCTACTAAGCTTGGTACTCCTTTTATGCTTGAATCTTTGTGTACATCTGACATATGCAATCCAATCATGTGTAGGATCCCAAATCTATAACTAAGAGCAATGATTGAAGTTTGGGCTAATGTCGAGTTAAAAGATACTATTGTGGTGCCTATGCCTAAACTTTTTAAGGAAGGGTTTTATACGTGTAATGTTCGTGTTAAATATGAGTGGAAACCCCCTAGATGTGTGTGTTATAAGGTTTTTGGTCATACTCAGGAGGAGTGTCCTAAGAATCCAGGTTTAGGCATGGCGAAGAACTTGAAAAAGCTTAGTCAGGCCCCTAGAGGTGTTCCGGTTGGTCCAAAAGTAGGATTTAAACCAATAAAAGAGTATAGACCTGTTTCTAAAAAGCCCACTGTCAACACTAGCGGTAATAAAAGATGTGGAGTCTGCTAAAGAGGTTAGTAATTCAAACCCATTTGATGTGCTTAATTCGGTTAAAAATGATGGAAAGTTAGGTACTAATGGGGAGACTTTAAATTTGGTTAGTAACGGGGCCAATTCTAGTGGCTCTTCGTTCTGGAATGTTGAAACTAGTAGTACAAGTACTACCCCTATTATGGATAAAATTAGGAAGCTTGAAAAGCTAATTATGTATGGGAAAGTTACTCTTGTGTATGATGATGATAAACCTCTGAAAAAGGTTGATTATTTGGGTGAATCAGTTGATAATGATATGGCTCGTTCTATGGCTTCAGAAAGGGTTGGTTTTGGCACTAAAAGTTTGTTGGAACAATGGAGGGATTCTTATGAGAATTGTGACTATGATAAAGACCCATACGATGATGATATGTATGACGATCAGGATATTCCTGACCAAATTCAAGATATATATGATAATTTGGATATCATAGTTCGTGGTCATAAGAAGAAACAGTTTCTTGTTTCTTTTGTAGTCTAGTCACTTTGTGTACCTTCCTATAAAATAGTAGTTTTGCCTATGTAACGGGCGAAGATGTGGGACTCACCCTCATCCTTTGTACTTAAATGGTTTTTGAAGTTATAAAATTTATCGGGGAAACCCTTTACCCAAAAAATAAGGGAATGTAGTTGTGGAATCACTGTGAAGTTTCTGTAAATTGATAGTAGGTCAAAGTTAATGCATTTCTTGATGAGGTTGAATGATGATTTTGAGGCAGTTAGGAATCAAATCATGTCTATGGATCCTTTTCCAAACATCAACAAGGCCTACTACATAGTGCAACAAGTGGAAAAGCATAAACAAGTAACTCATAATGTATCTGATCCAACTGCTTTCTTTGCTAATACTGGTGGTAATAGGGGAAATCAGGGATCAAGAAGGGACAACAGGGAGTCTAGAAGTGATCTTAGAGGCGATAAGAAGTATCGTACTCACTGCAAACAGGAAGGTCATGTGTTTGAGTAGTGTTTTGAAAGATTGGGTTATCCTGATTGGTACAAAGGGAAAAAGAACAAGAGAGGAGGAAAAATGGCAACACAAGTTACTACTGATTTTAATGCTTATATGCAGCAGGATACTCCTAATTATTTTGCTTATGAGAATGAAGTTCATGGAGAGAAAAGTGATATGGATCAGAGAATGGTTGCTGTAGTTTGTCAGGAAATGATGAAGATGTTTAAGGGTAAGAATGTTGATCAAATTAATGTTGCCAGTACTTCTAAGCCACATGCAAGTACTTATTTTTATGGCTGCAAACCATTCTATATGAGATTATCTTTTCATGTGTCTTTGAATGCTCGGTCAAAACACTTGAACTTAGATATTACTATTGATTGGATAGTTGATACTGGAGCATCAGATCACATGTCATCACATCTGCTTCTATTTCAGTCTATTAGGATTCTTAAGTGTCCAATTAAGATCAAGTTGCCTGATGGGACTAGCAAATTGGTTACCAAAGTAGTAAATATTCAAATAAATAACTCCTTGACCTTATTCAATGTGTTAAATGTAGGGTTGTAAACGAACTAAACGTTTATTGAACATTTCATAAAGCGTTCGGTAAAAAGTTCATTTATTTATTAAATGAACGAACATGAACAAAAGTCTTGTTTGTTCATTTATGCTCGTGAACGTTCGATTATTCGTTCTTTTATGATCATATATTTGTTTATGTTTGTCTATCTAACTTTTTATTATATAGTTTTATAATTGTTTTACTTAAATAAAACAACACTTATAAACACAATTTGTAGATTTTATGCTTATTTATGTTCGATCGTTTATGTTCGTTTAGTATCTTAATAAACGAACATGAGCAACATTATTTCTTAAAAGACGAACATGAACAAGAAAATTTGTTCGTTTAACTTATCGTGTCCGTTTATTTGTCATGCTAAAATTAAATGAACGAACATGAACAAAACTTCGTTCGTGTTTGTCTAGTTCGTTTACAGCCTTAGTTATATGTACGTGAATTTCAAGTTAACATGTTGTCTGTTGTAAAGCTTTTGAAAAGTCTTATAGCTGTTTTCTTCCCCCACTATGTTTGTTTTCCAGGACCCTTCAACTAGACAAGTGCTTGCCTATGGAGAAGGGTTACACAATCTTTACATCTGCAAACTATCCAATTCAAAATCCACAAAGACTCAAATTCCTATTTTTCCTACACTATCTTTATTTGTTAATAAAGTTGTTCATTCATCTGATGTAACAATAGACTTGTATCATGCAAGACTTGGTCACACTTCTGTTTCTAAAATGATTCATGTTGACAATTGTAAACATGAAGATTTTTCTCATTTCAATTATGATACTTGTATGCTTGTAAAACAGCATAGACTTCCTTTTCCAAAAAGTAATACTAGATCTCGTGTTCCTTTAGAACTGTTACATGTTGATTTATGAGGTCCTTGCAAAACCTCAACTCTAAATGGAGCACATTATTTTTTCACAATTGTGGATGACAATTCTAGATGTACTTGTACTTATTTAGTTCACACTAAGGATCAAGTTTTGTCCATATTGTCTTCTTTCTTTGCTCATATTGGTAACCTTTATAATATTAAACCCAAGTTCTTAAGATCTGATAATGGCACGAAAATAGTCAATAAGGAGTGTTTGACATATCTTAAAAGTTGTGGTATTTTTCATCAAAATTCCATGGTTTACACACCACAACATAATGCAGTGGTAGAAAGAAAGCATAGACATTTGCTTGATACTGCAAGGGCTTTGAAATTTCATGTTGCTTTACTTGATAAATTTTGGGGAGATTGTGTTCTTACTGCTACCTTTCTCATTAACAAAACGCCTATGAAGATTTTAGATTAGAAAAGTCCTTTTAAGGTATTACATGGTACAACACCTAGTTATGACTGTCTACAGACTATTGGTTACTTATATTACTATGCCACTATTACTAAGCCTCATAAGGACAAGTTTACTCCAAGAAGTGTCAGGTGTGTAGTCATAGGATATCCTCTAGGTCATAAAGGTTATAGATTATATAATCTTGATACTAGAGAGGTATTTTGTAGTAGAGATATGATGTTTAAAGAAGTAATTTTTCCCTTCAAAAGAACATAACATAGTTCTTCTTTGGTTTCACAGTTATGGCCTAATTTAGAAACTACAAAGGAATATGTAGTGCATAATTATCTTGTGCAGAACAACAATGAAGTTGATGCAAATGACCATATGTCAAACACCCTTGATGACAGAACAATTGATGAACCTGAAAAGCATTATGCAGAAGTACCTGGTCCAATTCTACCTCAGCTATTAGAAACATCATTCCCAACAACGAGGTCAACTAAAGCTTCTTCTCAACCTGCATGGCTGAAGGATTTTGTTGTGGCTAAATGCAAGGCTTTTATGGCAGCTGTTGGGCCAAAAGCAATCAAACAACGAGTTTATCCTTTGTTCAAAGATAAAGATTTTAATGATTATCCACGTTATTATGTGGCTTCTTTAACTCATGTTTTGGCTAGTGTAGAACATGTTCATTATTCATAAGCAACTGCTGATTCAAAGTGGGTAGAAGCCATGAATAAAGAGCTACAAGCTTTAGAGACAAATGACACCTGGACTCTTACTACTTTACTAGAAGGACAAAAGGCCATTTCTTTAAAATGGGTGTACAAGATCAAATATCTTCCAAATAGAGAAGTAGAAAGATACAAAGCAAGGCTGGTAATTAGAGGTTTTGATCAAAAGGAGGGTTTGGCCTATACGCATATTTTTCTCCAGTGGCAAAGGCTGCTGCAGTCAGATTTCTTATTGCAATTGCTACTGCTAAAGGATGGCCATTACACCAATTAGATGTCAACAATGCTTTCTTACATGGTTATGTAGAAGAAGACATCTATATGAAGCCCCCACAAGGATATACAAATGCAATGAAAGACAAGTTTGTAAGCTAAGCAAGTCACTATATGGGCTCAAACAAGCTTCTAAAAAGTGGAATCAAGAACTTTCAAAATTCCTTATCTCCCTAGGCTTCAAATAGTTCAAACATGATTACTCTTTGTTTGTTTAGGGAGAAGGAGACTTTTTGACTATGGCTCTAGTCTATGTGGATGACATTTTGATCACTGGTAACAGTGATCAAGTCATCATGGATACTGGTATGTGCTTAATTACACATACCATTTTTCATTAAAGACGGACTTAAATGACTAAAAACATACCAAAAATACATTGTACAGATTTAATATGGCTTAATTAGTCTAGTTTATGGTCTTGAAAAGTTTAGTTTGAGTTTTATTATAATCTGTCTAATTTCTTAGTTTATTGCTTATTAAGGTAGCTTATATGATAGTGCTTATTTATCTTAGGTTATTGCTTATTTGTACTTCATTTGAATAGTTCTTAATCTGTTTTGACAAATCCTGGCTTAATTTGATCTGTTTCAGCTTATAAATTAGATTTTAGAATTTTAAAGGGGTGTTTGGTTTAAGAAGATTTAATATAGGAAAAAGCTTTGCAGGCTGTTTTGTTTTTTTAATTAGATTTCGATAGCTCAAATTAAGTCTTAGAGATAGTTTACATAAGCTTAGATATAGATTTGTTAAGTTTTTCTAGTGTGGTTTATCAAAGATACAAGGAGAAGACTTGAAGTGTTGCAGATCAAGAACAACTTGAAGAATTCTATTTACAACATCCTCAGAAAGCTCAAATAGTTTAAAGTAAAGATCAAGAATATTTTGAAGGAACTTGAAGTTCACAAGTGAAGATCAAGTTAGGGGAGGATTGTTGGGAAAATAGATTGTAACAGACTTAATACTGGTAGTATAACAGTTAAGTCTGGTAGTAATAGTTAGTTCTGTTAGTATTGAGTTAATACTGGCAGTACTAAGTTAAGTCTGGCAGTACTAAGTTAGTACTGGTAGAGTAGCAGTACTAGAGTTAGTACTGGTCATAGTTAGTTAAGTCTGTTCATAGTTAAGTCTGTTTATGTAACAGAATAGTAATAGTTATCTTAGAGATATCTTAGGAGATATCTTAGGAAATGATATGTATTATCCTTTGACACGTTTGTAAAGCCCATTAGGGTTTCCATGGTGTATAAGAGGAACCTAAGGCACAATGTTATGGAGTACGTGATTGAAATATCAATAGAAGCATAGAGCTTAATAGCAATTTAGTATTATTGTTTCTTCTTAATTCTTGTGTTAAGATTCCGCATTAACACTTGATATTCATAGTCAGTGTCTCTCATATAGTTGATTTGGATTTATCCAAGTTATCTATCGTCTTACAAAGGCTAGTCAGATCCTATACCAAGGACCTACACACGATAAATAAATAAAGTAGTAAAAGGTCTTGACACGAGGCTCGTGTTTAACACGATTCCCTTATAATAGATTCGTCGTTTGTTTCTCAAGGTACAACGTTCAAAGCTGTTGTACAGCCGAACTTGACAAACTTGCATGAAAGATCACAGAAAACTGTGTGCTTCTGATCGAAAAGATTGTTGAAAAAACGTATGAATGAAGCTCGTATTTCTTGTGTGTTTTTTGTGTGTGGTATCTCTGGAATGGTTGAGATTGCCTTCAATTTATACACATTCATATTGTATCATATGGTGTAATGGTGCAATCAATATTGGTTAATGCCTCATTATATAACTTATTAAAGCAAAACATAACAGCCCATTTAAGAGTCATCAGTTTGTTGTGATAACTCATTAAAGCAAAACATAACAGCCCATTTAAGAGTGAGATTTCAAACACAAGTCATAACTTTATTTTAGCTAATTTTCCCTCCATTTCAACCACCCTTCTTCGAGACTCGATATCTCATTCTCACTAACTCCAGGTTGAACATATAATGGCTCGTTATAGAGCCTTAAACTTAATAATTATATTCACCAAATTAACAACCACTTCTCTTCGATTCGTTTTCAGACGTCTTTTATTTGCTATCCGAACTGGTGACCACTCATGTTCTCGGTTGAACCTGTTGCTCCAGTCCGGCTTTCAAAACTATATGTATTAGCATATAAATCGTATAAAGCTTTGTGTATTTTATTAGTTTGTACAATGTGTATAATAACATGTACTTTTCATTTTAATGGTTTTTAAAAATTACATTAATTAGTAATGAGTGTTTTAAGAATAACATTAAACGTGTTGACCAGTCAATAAGTATTTTGTTGTAAATTGGTTAATTGTACATATTGCATGAATGTTTGTATTATCAAATTTCAACTATTTGTTTTTTATTTAAGATTGTACAATGTGTATCAATCCTTATATTACTTAATTTTTTGCATTGAATGAAGAGATAGGTGTGTGACAGAATTTTATTGTTTGCATAAAATGTTGTAAAGTATGCATAAGAATTTGTATTACTTAAAAAATTGCATTAAATGAGAAGAGAGAATTTTGTTTTTTTGTTGTTTGCATCAAAGGTTGTACGGTAAGTATAAATAATTGTATTACTTAATTTTTGGCATTTAATGAGGAGAGAGTGTCCAATTTGTGATGAAATGTTGCATTTAAAGATTGTAAATTATGCTTTATAACTTAAATTACTTAATTTGTTGGTTGCATTTAACAATTGTACATTATGCTTTATAATTTAGATTACTTAAATTACTTAAAACATTAATGAAGAAAGAGATATCAATTTGCTTTATATGTAGTATAGATTTTCTCACTTTCATTTGTAATCTTAAGGTCCGTTTGTTTCCCACCTTTGGAATGGTTTTACATTTGAAAAGACATTAAAAAGTTGTTTGGTTGATAAAACCAATACTTTAAAACCTTTCTAAATGCACTATTGACATTCATGTCAATTTGATGGTTTTTAGTGAAAACCTGCGGGCCACACTGTATTTCTTTCACATAAAAATTTTATTTTTATTTAAATATATTTTAATAATAATATCAAATAAAATATATTTTCTCTCTCATAACTAAATCCAAACTCAAATCCAAATCTAAATCAAAATCCAAATCTTAATTCTAAACCCATCTACAAACCAAACGGACCCTTAGTCATTCCAATAATATTTTTGATCAAAGTGTTCTCCCAAATTAGTACTTTCCGCATAATTTGATAGTCTACGCAAATAGTTAGATAAATGTTTAATCATTTATGCGTATACCTCTTAAAGAGGTATTGCATGACGTGTGGTGTTGAGATTAGAGTAGGGTCTAGCAACCTTGTTTTTGTTTGAACAACAAAGATGCAGAATTAAATTGTAAGACTTGAGATGTAAAACTCTACTCGATATTTATAAAATTATAGACGCAGTATTAGAATACAACGTAAACGGAGAATGATATGCTACATAGGCTTATGGATTAGCTAAATTAAATATGTGTAATATTTTAGTATTTCCTTATAAAATATACTATGTGAAATAAGGAAGATAGATGCATGTATGTATGGTGTGTTTTTCTGTGTCTTTGAAAATTGGACGGCAAAATAATAAAAAATAATTTTGACAAGAAAAGAATATAATAAAAAGTAGAAACGTGTAGGGAGGAAGATGAAGGAAAATCCACGTCAGTAGATAAAGCACGTGTCAGTGTTAAAGGTTTTCTCAGAGGCCGTCAATCATACGGTCCCACTTGTGTCCCCACCTTCCAACTTGTTCAATTCCTATACTCTACTTGCTGTCTTTTTTAATTTTCTGTTTATTCTACACTGTTTTTATCAGTTCTTTGAATTTGAATTTAATAAAGTGAACTTGATAAAATGAAATTTCTATTACCATATGCTAACTTCACAACTAATTATATTTATTCTTTCTAAAATTTGTTTTAATAAATAATTTATAATAAAACTTTGGCTAGATTAATATATTTTTTCTTAATATTTAATTATTTTGTATCTTTTAAAAATTAATATAATATTTTAAATGACTATTTAGAATAAAAAATATGTATATAGCATTGAATTTTTGTTTCCAATAAATGTTTGTTTCCAATAATTTTAATATTTTTATATTATATTATTAAATGTTTGTTTTTAACAAATATTAGATCAACTAATAACTCACTATATAAGAGTTTTATAGTTTTCAATTTAAATATGCATATGAAAATAATAAATAGTCAAATTGTTATTGTCTCGAAATTATTTGCAACGAATACTTAAGTATATAATTCAAATATTTATGTATCAAAAGTAGTGGGGTAATTCACTTTACATAAAGCATTATTTCATACATACATTTTCGTATTATATACTTAAGTGTTCATTTCAAATAATTTTGAAACAATAACAATTTGACTATTTTTTATATGCATATTTAAATTGAAAATTACAAAACTCCTATATAGTTAGTTATAAGTTTATCTAAAAATTATTTGAAACAAACTTTTAATAATATAATATAAAGATATATTAAAAGTAGCACGCTATAAATGTTTTAGAAATCAATGTTACATATACATTCTTTATATTCTAAATAATCAATTAAAATACTATATTAATTCTTAAAAGATAAAAAAAAAAAATTGGAAAAAATATATTTACCTAGCCAAAGTTTTACTATAAATTATTTATTACAAAATACTTTAGTAAAATGATTTTTAGAGAGAAAAAACAATTGATGGTTAAGTTAATTAGTATAGGGTAGTAGTAATTCTATTTTGTCAAGTTATGGTATCATTTTGCACCTTTAAAAGTTCAGGGTACTAGATGATCCACTTTGACAAGTTTAAGGTACTAATGCGTGTTTTGGCCTTTTTTTCTATCGAATAGACAACGGTTCGGGTTCGGATGGGTTTCAGTGCAAACGTTTTCGCACTCGTTTATAATATCTACATCCGTACTTGTTGGATACCAGTTAATATTATCCCTCTGATTATCAACTGGGCTTTGGCTCAGTTGGTACCATTCTCTCACCGTAGATGTTCAGTTGACAGGTGAAATGAGGGCTATTTGAATATTCGCTTAGGTTCGATCTCAACTCCTGACTAATTAGGTCAACTGGGACAGGTGCCGATTACCTGGGGCCGGGTCCCTGAAGAAAGGTCTAGTTGACATCAAAAGATGCATGAGATCAGGGTGTACCACCGTTGCACACCTTTTTGGATTATCCATCTGATTTTAGGGTTTTCCCACGAGTATGAGTTATCCACAATAGAAAATTTTCATGCACAAAATGTCGTGTATCAAGATTAGGCAAAATTAAAACTCGTCGATAAAACATAGCAAAACACTCCGTATATTAAAATTTTTAAAAAGTTAAAAAAGAACAAACATCGTACCAAACGATTTAATGCTTTCTCGAACAATTTAGTACAAATTCAAATGATAGAGATATTTGTATAAAAATATAATCGAAGAAATTAATATATAATATATTATATACTCTAATAAATTATAATAGAAATAAAGCGGATACGTATTCGGGTAAATAGATCGAGTTACGGCCTTACGGGCACAGGTAATTGAGCGGGTATCATCAGAACCTGTTATCGAATTCGTACCCGGCATAATTTTTTTATCAATACTCAAATCCGCATCCAAACCCGATTCGCTCTCAAGTCCGACCCAACCGGTCCAGAATTTGGTTTACGTCATCTGTTCCGGTTTCAATAGCTTTTACCATCCCTAGTTATGGTTTCAATAAGAAAACATAAAATAATGGATAATCATCTCCCCTTTTTAACATCCATCTTTTAAAAGGTTTTTCTAATACGAGTCTTTAGGTTCTTATCAAGAAGAAACTTTTTATTACAATTAATTAATCGTAAAAGCATACGGTACTTATGCCAACAAAAGCATTGGGCCTTATGGCATCAAAACACACCCACGTTGGGGTGAGCATAGCGCGGTTTAGTGCAAGTTTTGATTAAAATTGAACCGCAATTGCATTTGCGGTTTTTATAAAAATAGAAACAGAACCGCATCACATTTTGCGGTTTCGGTTTTGCGTGTTTTTTGCGGTTTTGCAGGTTTTAACCGCACCACACTGTCAGTTATGACTCATATAATTAACGTGAGTTTTTGCTGTTTTTTGTTTACAATGCTGGTTTTTTCGGTTATATATAAATAGTGTAAATACACACATCACTTATGACTTATAAGAATATTAATGATAATATGCACTAAAAGCATTATAACACACATTAAATAATCAATGTGTCGTTTTTCGGTTTTAAATAATCAATGTGCAGTGCGGTGCGAGTTTTGTGGTTTGGTTTTACGGGTAAAACCGCAACCGCACCGCATTTTGCGGTTTTTCTTTTTTCTTAAAATCGATCCACCGGTTTTTGCCGTGGTGCGGTTTTTGTGGTTCGGTTTTTTGCAGTTTTTGTGATTTTGTGGTCTGCGGTGCGGTTTCTGCTCACCCCAGTGTTACATGTTTTCGCGCCGTCTTATACAATACGGGCAGGCGTGTGTTTGTGGCTTTTATAATAAATGTATGTATGTGTTTTGCAGGTCTTATACGAAAAAGAAGAAGACGATGTAGAATTGAGTTATAAAGTTTAAAACGATGTAGCCATGCTTTTTATTATAACACAGGCCTATTACTTCGACTCCACCTTGCTAAACAAAGTAAACTGTTAGTTACGTTTCTAACTATTTTGGGAAATCATATTATTTTTTTTCGAAAATTTCATACCATGATGATCATTTATAAGTGTTAAGTATGTTTGATGGTAACAGTGACCGCGAACATGACCTTCCTCCAACGCCACATTAGTTTATCAACTCTACTGACATAGTGTAGTAAGACGACCAACTTCGCAACCTAAATATCTCTCTTTTAAACACAAATATACCTTACAAAAACTAATGTCACACATATACATGTCCTTTTTTTCTTTCTTACACAACTCGGTCTTGGGGAAGACCAAATTCTCTATTTTTTTTAATCAAAGATGCGTCTAACGAGGGTATGCGTAACAAAAAGAACGCGTGTTCCAAAAATGATAGACGCATTTTATCCCCTCATTACCACCTGATAATATATTTTTTAATAATAAAAATTAGAAAGTTGTCGTTAGAAAAACAAAAAAGTAAATTAAATCAACTAAGAGTATTATTATTTTAAAAAAAACTAATCGAAAGTAAAAGGTAAATAAATTATTCAACAAAGAATATATAGTTTACCTATCTCAAAATTAACATTTTTTAAATAAAAAATACTATGTGTTAAACAATTAAATGTACTTTTTTATTGTAAAATTGTTTGGGTTGTTTGAGATTAAAAAATATTTTATAGTCCATCTGTCTCTTAATAAGTATTGTGTTTGACTTTTTAAAATGTTTTTCTATTCGATCTTAAATATTTTTATTCGTATTATATATAAATAATATTTGATAAAAATAATACTAATGAAAATAGATTTAAAACCCAATTTTATATTCTATATCTACCTATATATCAATTAACAAAGTAAATTAATACAGTAGTAATTAATAATGGTTATAATGCATTTTAAATTTTCAATTTTAACCTTATACTTTTAAACCTTTTTAACATTCAATTATTTATTTACATAAGTTATACTCTTATTAAACAAAGCTTTACATGCATATCAAATCGTTAAATTTATTTATCATCGTAAAAACTTGTCTTAACTCCGTCGCAACGTGCGAGTTGTTAAAACCTTGTTTTGCATCAAGTATTATGTCTTCGCTTGGAAGGTCCATTTGAATCGTTTACCAACTCGTGTAAACCTGCAACATCGCGGTGTTTTGGTTTCGGATCCTTCATGTCCTATTTGCCACTCAGAAGATGAAGACTTAGCGCATTTGTTTTTTCGATGTAGTTTGGTCACGGACATCGTTAGGCTTGTCTGCCGGTGGTGGAATATAGCATGGGCGTCGATTGATTCGTATTCCAATTGGCTTCATTGGTTCAATGCTATCAGATTAAGTCCTAAAGTTAAAGATTTGCTTGAAGGAGTTTTCTACATAACATGGTGGAGTATTTGGAGGTTTCGAAATCAGATCATCTTCTCGTCTCTCGTCCCCCGCAAAGATGTTCTTTTTGATGATATATAGTGTCGCGTTCTTTCACATGGTGTCGTTCTAGATGTAAAAGTAACTTTAGTTGGGTTAGTTGGTTGCAACATCCCTATTTGATTTCTTTGTAATTTTGTCTCTAGCTCCTTGCTAGTGTTTTGTTCTAATAAAGTTGCCGTTAAAAAAAAATAAAAAATAAAACAGAAAACATAAAAATTATATATATATTTTAAAAACATAATGTTTAAACCCCGTGCATGCACGGGCATTAAAACTAGTATAACTATTAAATCGAAACATTGTGATCATTGCTTTGTTATTAAATGACATTTTACCTTTCTGTATCTTACGAGTTTGATACATTGAAAGTGAACTAGCCGAAATGACTTGTATCTTCTACATCTACATGGATACTGAAGGATAGGTGAAACTGTGTGTTTATTTCATTATCATTTGATACAATATATAAGGATTACAAGATAAGAATGAATACAGATAAGAATGAATTCACTACAAAAAATAGGAGAACAGGTAACGGACTTTTCCCCGGCGACATATGTCGCTGGGGAATCTGCACTAAACGACAAAATAGATCCTACGTGGCACCAATTCTCGTAGAAAATTTGGTCAAAGTATTTTGAACTTTTCCCCGGCGACATGTCGCCGGGGATAAGGTCGTTAAAATTTAACCAAATATTTCTACGTAAAACGTGGCGGGAAATTTTCCCGCTTACTTTTCCCCGGCGACATGTCGCTGGGGAAAGTTTTATTAAAATTATAAAGTTTTATTAATATATCACAAATATATCAAAAATAAAAAGACACTTTCCCCGGCGACATGTCGCTGGGGAAAGTGTTATTAAAAATTATAAAGTTTTATTAATATATCACAAATATATCAAAAAATTTAAAAACAATTTCCCCGGCGACATGTCGCCGGGGAAAGACATCTGTCCCGTGGCAACAGACATTATTCAAAAATCCTAACATTTGATACTTATCTATCACACAAACAATATACAACAAAACTATAATTTACTTACACTCTACAAAGGTTTTCTCAACTCTTCGATAAACACTACTATAATTCTTAAAAAACTATATGTATTTTAATCTAATTATAATACATTTAAAAAATATATTAATTAAAATTATTTTTTTATAAAATAATTTTCGCCGGGGATACCATTTTGACTTTGTTGACTTTTTATTACACTAAACTAAATATTAAAATCGTTTTTTAGTTTTGTTTTGTCCGATATTCCGTATATTTTTAACTACAAATAAATATAACGTTTTTAAGAATGAGATCGTTATACATAAACATGAACATTCTCATATTACGTTATATACATAAACACATTCATTATCATAAAAGTATAAACAAAGTCTTCACATACAATAAAAAAAACTACGAATTACCATGCAAATGACAAACTACTCGAAATCATACGAATTACATTGCACATGACAATCTATTCCCAAATCCAGTTTTCCATTTCATTGAGAACTCTGAAATAGTGCAGCCGAATTAACTGTATGTATATTCCGAGCATAAGCATTTCCATTGTTGCCTCTAATTGTATAAGCCATACCATAGTCGCCTCGTGCCATTGAACGTCTAAATGTAATAACCATACCATATCGACTCATATGCCGTTGAATGTCTAATGTATAACCATACCACAATCCGATTAGCGTCGTTTCCGATCTCATCTCTCATCGTATAACAACAAAAAACCCAATCAGACGACTCGTCCGAGCTTATACAACCATCTACACACGTATAATACCCATAACCATAAATCGTATCAACCTTCGTACCGATCTGAACGAGCTAAATGTTTATAAGCCGCGTGACCATACATCGATGCATGATAATTGAAAATATCACGAAATGTTTCAAGTATGTATTGCCAAATGAGTGATTACGATTACTCTAAGTTCATGAAACTGAGGCTCAGACTTGTATGCCACTTTATTCAAGGCACCGTAAATGTTCATGTTCATGTAAATGTCGTTCTTTGCTCCGACATGGTATAACGTTCGTTGGCTCGGTAATGTCGACACCAGTGATAGCTAATCACCCGAACGGGGCTGTCACACCCGAATAGATCTATTTTATAACATTCGCGTCTACCAACTTGTAGTTAACAGTTCAATCCGCTTAAGCTAATCCGTAATCATTTGAGTGAAAGTCAAGTATGTGTTTGCGTCCAAAAATGAAATCAAGTATTGTATCTCATCGTGAGATATGTAAATGAGTATGTAAATCAATTTGTAAACGAGTTGTAAATGAACATGTAATGAGTTTGAATCAACCATGTAAATGAATTTGTAAACAAGCATGTTCTCACCCCAAAAGTATATGTAAAACAAGTAAAACATGGGGCTATAAACTCACCTTAGTGAATGAACTTTGATTATACAAATCAAATGAGTGAAACGTCACGGATAGTCCGAATGCAACCTAATTAATTATAGGTCGTATGAGTACTACGTACTTTGAATAACTAACAACATATAATTCTATATAGTTACATCACCACCTAAACATGTTTGTTTAATTTATAAAATTAAACAATTATAAATTTGTACTTGTTAAATAATTGTCCATGTATTTTTATTTGTAAAAAAAATAGTATACTTGTCCAATCATTGATTAATTGCTAAAAATAATTGATTTATTATTTATATAATTTCATTATATAAATAATTTAGTTGTTTGATAAAATAATATTTATAAAGTTAAAAATGTTTATAAATATCACTTTAGTAAAAACGTCGTATCTTTCTTGTTTTAATTCTATTTTATACGTTCTTTATGCCCACGACTTCGTATTAAGAAGATCATCAAAATATTATATTTATAATATTTTAGCTACTGATGAAAAGTAACTTTTACGGTTTCTGTAAAATTATATAACACTAGTGTTATATAATTAATTGTTGTAACCTTGAAAAAAATCATAACTCATTCGTTTTAATTCTGTTTTTAGTGTTCTTTATAGATTTTGAATCCTTATGAGTTGTACTTTCACAGAAAAATATCAAATAATTTTTATAAATTTCGTACAGAAACAGTAAAATTATATAAAGTTACTTTTTATATAAAACTTGTAAAAAGCATAACTTTTCCATTTTAAATGCATTCTTAGTGTACCTTATATATTTGAGTTCCTCATAAAATGTACTTTTTCAGAAAAATAATTCCAGAATCTGTAAAATATCTCACTGTTACAGTTTTTATAAAAATACTTTTATAAAAACACTTTTATATATTTAATTATCGTAAACTTGCAAAATTCATATCTCCTTCGTTATAATTCGGATTTTCGAGTTCTTTATATATTTAGAATTCTCATGAGATGTACTATTATAATAAAATACTTCTACATTTTATTACACGTTTGTTTTTGCTCAACAAACCAAACTGTCCCGAATTAATAAGTTTTTATAACTTATTTCATAACTTTTATATTTTTAGATTATTACAAGTCTTCCAAAATTACTAATAGCACATCTTGAATATATTTTAAGTCCTTGAATTCGTGTCCATCATATATAGTCCAAAGTGTCCAAGGAATATGTCCAACATGTTTATATTTATTTACTCATATAAACTATATAAATAAATAAATAACCATAAATTATATTAATTTATCCATTGCTTGTAAATTCATAAGTAAAACATATTCTCATGTTTTTAACATCATTTTAACCATGAACAAAGTGAAATTTGCATTTAAACAAGTGTGTAATTATTTTATAAACTTTATAAAATAAACCTAGGTGATGATTAACTACATAGCAATTACATCAAACATGAAATTAATATATTGAAGAGATTAGGGTTTATAAAAGACCTTAGGGGTATGCAAGAAGGTGATACACAAGATCTAAACCCCAAAATTACCTAGAAAACCCTAGCTTCCAATTCAAGAAAACCCTAATTTTCTTCCTTGTTTATAACCTTGAAATTACTTAACCAAGCTTCCAAAACCCTTTGTAATAACTTAGATATGTTATATATCAACCCTAGTACACTTGGAATACCTTAGAAATTAAAAATATAAATTGTATGTATGTGTGGAATGCAAGTCGTGGGTTTTAAGGTGATGGAGAGAAAAGATGAAGTGATTTTTCTTGTAAATGATAAGTGTGAAGTTTACTTCACCCTTGAGGTTCTATTTATAGCTAGACAAGAGTTAGAATACCACTTTGTGAATCTATCAAATTGTTTTGGGGTTTGCTTCATGGTGTCCGGTTTTGGTGACCAAAGGATCATGGTTCATGGAGTTTTAAAATGGTTTAGGGCTTGTAGAGGTAGGGAACAAGTATGATGTCTTGTAAGAATGATATGACTAGTCTAGCATGCTTGGTTTTGGTCTCTTTCTTTGCTTCTTGATTTCAGCCGTGTACATACACACACATGGGGGACACATTTTGCCTTGAAAACCCTTGGTTAATACTTGAAGATGATCCATTGGTTAAAGGTTATTGTTGTTTAATAGTTAGTGGATGATTACTTGATTTAATTTCAAATGTATGTGTATGTTTGTGTTTGTAACCGGCTATAGAGTTTTATAGGTGAGTATAGTTTGTAAATTTTGGGTATGGGTATTATGGTGGGTATTTGTTGAAGCATAAATGAGTTTATGTGCTTACATGCATGCATGGATGCCTAAAACGCGAACCGAATGCGTTTTACGTAAAGTATAAAAATAAAACTTGAAAAGTTAGAAATTATACTTCTAATAATGTTATAACATTTGTTGAACGTAAACTTTTATTTGTTTGATGCACGTTTACGTTGAATGCTTATTTTTAGTTTACGCGATTTAGCTAAACGATAAAAATTTAAAGTGAACACGTAAAAGTTTAAAATATATAATTGAATGTTTATTGACGTAAAAAGATGTGAAAATGTGAATTGTTACAGTCTCCCCGTGTTAAAAGAATTGCGTCCCGCAATTCAGTTTGAGTTGCCTTCCGAAATAGTGTTGATGAAGAGGTGTATATACTCGTCTTAATCCTCCTAATACGTGTTAAGTCAATTTGCTATCTTAAGGTGGAATCACATTGGTACGGGTCTTAATTCCTTGATGACAGTTGAACTTGTCGGTGGGTTGTCCTTCGAGAATATAAGTATAAAATTTGATTTTTTTATAATAGTTTTACGGTGACTACTTCTCAGCATGGCATGGTACTTTTCTGAATTATACATAGTTGACCAGTCCAGTGATGGTCCTTTGATTGCTAGTAGCAGTAGGATTCCAGCAATCCCTTCTCAAATAGCCGACTTTCTTGTAGTTCACGTACTTTGTAGTCCACGGGCCATTGTGGTGAAACTTGCACTTGTTGCACAATGGAAGAGTTTCAATATACTCCTTCCTTTCACCAGACCTAGCGGTGTAAGCCATAGCCACACTTTGTTTCTTGGGAGGTTGTTGTTGAGCTTTGTTGTTGTTATCAAATTTCCTCTTGTTTTCAGCTTGCCTCTTAGCATAGGCACGAACCTTCTCGTCTATCAGATCATTAGCAATCTCGATTGCTTCTCGCATTGTCTTTGGTTTGGAAGCCATCACGCTACCCTGAATCATGTCGGGAAGTCCACCGACATACTTCTCTACCTCATCGGATTCCCCAGGAAACATTCTCCCGCACATCAATGCTAATTCCTGAAAGCATTAGGAATAACCCACAACGTCAGTAGCCTTTACCTTCAAGTTCCAGATTTCGATCTCTAACTTTTTGATCTCACTTCTTGGACAGTACTTGACAGTTATCATCTCCATAAGAGTTTTCCAGGGCATGCCATAAGCGGCATTGGACCAAACTGTCTTGAACATGGGAGTTCCACCAAGTTTCAAAGATTAGGCACCAAGATGAGTGCAAGTACTTGACTTGGTTCTCGACTGCACAATTACTGATATGGAAGACAGTCTCCTTTCTTTCAAACCATTGAGTTAGACCAACAACTCCTTCAGTACCCTTAAAGTTCAAGGGATGACATATGAGGAAGTCACTGTATGTGCACTCACGAGTAGGGCTCACAGGTCTCGTAATACCACTTCCAAAACCTTGGCTTCCATCGCCATTGAGGTTAATGTATCTTTGAATTTCTTGTTTAGCCAAAGCATCAGCCACGCTTTGGGCTATCAATGCCCTGATAGCAGCATCAGTCATTGGGGTGGTGGCGGTGGCAGTGGCGAGGGTGGTTCTAGTTCTGGTTCTGATTCTGGTTCCTCTTCTTGGAGGCATTTTCTTCAAAATCACAGAGTAATAAAATGAAATTAGTTTAGTTCTTAAGCCGTGTTCAAAGATGAAATGGTTGTGGGTGATTATGTTAAAGTCATGTAAGGGTATTATGGACATCTATTACTTGTAAATTGTTTTGGAGGAATGTTATAGTCTAAGTTATTTTATAAATAATTGTAAGATATTGTAAGCACGTAATGTAAGCAAGTAATGTAAGCAAGTAAGCAAGTAGTGTGTATGCACATGAAAAAGTTTGATGTGACGCAATGTTTGTGAAAACGGTTATAGGCTAGGTAAATATGCAACCTAGTTCTCTATAACCTTGGCTCTGAATACTAATCTGTAACACCCCTAAAATTGGGTCGTAGTGGAATATTGTCCGGGAGCGTTACTTCATGAGTACTTTTGCACAAGCTATGAGAGAACGACCTCTAAATGTATCGTTTGAAAAGTAATCTCGTTGATTTTCTTGAAATTAATATAACATTTGTCCCATAGTTGCATCACAATGAAAATCTTGAAAGTAATACAACGAGATTTGTTTGTGGAAATCCATGTATGAAATCTTGTATAGTCTAGACTCCTATGCACATCAAGTAAGTCAAGCATCTATTTCACCTGAGAAAAACATGCTTAAAAGTGTCAACATAAAGTTGGCGAGTTCATAGGTTTGTTTAAGTATAAATGTTGAACCAAAGATTTGCAAAGTGGGTATGACCATTTCAACCCTTATTATAGTCACAAAAATGTACGTATGAAAGTTGGACCGCAGTTGTTTAAAGTATTCATGATAATTGAAAATATCACGAAATGTTTCAAGTATGTATCGCCAAATGAGTGATTACGATTACTCTAAGTTCATGAAACTGAGGCTCAGACTTGTATGCCACTTTATTCAAGGCACCGTAAATGTTCATGTTCATGTAAATGTCGTTCTTTGCTCTGACATGATATAACGTTCGTTGGCTCGGTAATGTCGACACCAGTGATAGCTAATCACCCGAATGGGGCTGTCACGCCCGAATAGAACTATTTTATAACATTCGCGTCTACTAACTTGTAGTTAACAGTTCAATCCGCTTAAGCTAATCCGTAATCATTTGAGTAAAAGTCAAGTAAGTGTTTGCGTCCAAAAATAAAATCGAGTGTTGTATCTCATCGTGAGATATGTAAATGAGTATGAAAATCAATTTGGAAACGAGTTGTAAATGAACATGTTGTGAGTTTGAGTCAACCATGTAAATGAATTTGTAAACAAGCATGTTCTCACCCCAAAAGTATATGTAAAACAAGTAAAACATTGGGCTATAAACTCACCTTAGCGAATGAACTTTGATTATAAAAATCAAATGAGTGAAACGTCACGGATAGTCCGAATGAAACCTAATTAATTATAGGTCGTATGAGTACTATGTACTTTGAATAACTAACAACATATAATTCTATATAGTTACATCACCACCTAAACATGTTAGTTTAATTTATAAAATTAAACAATTATAAATTTGTACTTGTAAAATAATTATCCATGTATTTGTATTTGTAAAAAAATAGTATACTTGTTCAACCATTGATTAATTGCTAAAAATACTTGACTTATTATTTATATAATCTCATTATATAAATAATTTTGTTGTTTGATAAAATAATATTTATAAAGTTAAAAATGTTTATAAATATCACTTTAGTAAAAACGTCGTATCTTTCTCGTTTTAATTCCGTTTTATACGTTATTTATGTTCACGGTTTTGTATGAAGAAGATTTATCAAAATATTATATTTATAATATTTTAGCTACTGATGAGCATTAACTTTTACTATTTCTGTAAAATTATATAAAACTACTTTTATATAATTAATTGTTGTAACCTTGTAAAAATCATAACTCATTCGTTATAATTCAGTTTTTAATGTTCTATATAGATTTAGAATCCTTATGAGTTGTACTTTCACAGAAAAATATCAAATAATTTTTATAAATTCCGTACAGAAACAGTAAAATTATATAAAGTTACTTTTTATATAAAACTTGTAAAAAGCATAATTTTTCCATTTTAAATGCATTCTTAGTGTACCTTATATATTTGAGTTCCTCATAAAATGTACTTTTTCAAAAAATAATTCCAGAATATTTAAAATATCTTACTGTTACAGTTTTTATAAAAATACTTTTATAAAAACACTTTTATATATTTAATTATCGTAAACTTGCAAAAATTCATATATCCTTCGTTATAATTCGGATTTTTGAGTTCTTTATATATTTAGAATCCCCATGAGATGTACTATCATAATAAAATTCTTCTACAATTTATTATATGTTCGTTTTTGCACAGCAAACCAAACTGTCCCGAATTAATAAATTTTTATAACTTATTTCATAACTTTTATATTTTTAGATTATTACAAGTCTTCCAAAATTACTAATAACACATCTTGAATATATTTTAAGTCCTTGAATTCGTGTCCATCATATATAGTCTAAAGTCTCCAAGAAAAATGTCCAACATGTTTATATTTATTTACTCATATAAACTATATAAATAAATAAATAATCATAAATTATATAAATTTATCCATTTCTTGTAAATTCATAAGTAAAACGTATTCTGATATTTTTAACATCATTTTAACCATGAACAAAGTGAAATTCGAATTTAAACAAGTGTGTAATTATTTTATAAACTTTATAAAATAAACCTAGGTGATGATTATCTACATAGCAATTACATAAAACATGAAATTAATATATTGAAGAGATTAGGGTTTATGAAAGACCTTAGGGATATGCAAGAAGGTGATACACAAGATCAAAACCTCAAAATTATCAAGAAAACCCTAGCTTCCAATTCAAGAAAACCCTAATTTTCTTCCTTGTTTATAACCTTGAAATTACTCAACCAAGCTTCCAAAACCCTTTGTAATACCTTAGATATGTTATATATCAACCCTAGTATACTTGGAATACCTTAGAAATCAAAAATATAAATTTTATGTATGTGTTGAATGCAAGCCCTGGGTTTTGAGGTGACGGAGAGAAAAGATGAAGTGATTTTGCTTGTAAATGATAAGTGTGAAGTTTACTTCACCCTTGAGGTCCTATTTATAGCTAGACAAGAGTTAGAATACCACTTTGTGAATCTATCAAATTGTTTTGGGGTTTGCTTCATGGTGTCCGGTTTTGGTGAAATCCGCTTAAGCTAATCCGTAATCATTTGAGTGAAAGTCAAGTATGTGTTTGCGTCCAAAAATTAAATCAAGTATTGTATCTCATCGTGAGATATGTAAATGAGTATGTAAATCAATTTGTAAACGAGTTGTAAATGAACATGTAATGAGTTTGAATCAACCATGTAAATGAATTTGTAAACAAGCATGTTCTCACCCCAAAAGTATATATAAAACAAGTAAAACATAGGGCTATAAACTCACCTTTAGCAACAATAATGATCCGAGAATAATCAATCAAGTGTAATAACACAACGGTTCCAAAACACGACCTAATAAATAATGGGTAGATTTAGAATTATGCAAATGAAGTGAAATGATGCGAATGCATATTTTTGTAACCTTGTATCACCAATACATGTTTGCATTTTAGTTTTATAAGTCATAATGTGCTTTAAGTCAAAGTTCATCAATTATTCCTAGGTTTTAGTAATTTACAAAAATGACCAAGTGTCCAACTTCGACGAGCCATAATTTATTCGTTTGTAAATGTTTTTCCCAAATTTCAGCTCGTATTAAAAGTATTTAAGTAGAACAACAACAAAGCCCTACTGGCCCTATATCTCTTTGACTTTAAAACACTCAAAAACTACCCCAAAGTGACTAGGTCAGCCCAATTTATAAAGAAACATGTTGTCAGACTTTATACAAAAATAGTTTTTAGTCAACTTTGAGAGGTCATAACTCATTCGTTACTTAACTTCAAAACGTGTTCAAATACAATCTGGAAACTAAACTTCGAGGACTACAAAAGGCTCCTCGTGCAATTTTTACTAGTTTGGAGTCTATACGGCACAAAAACGGGTTTGGAGTTATGACATTAGAATAGAAACGTGCAGTTTTTTTTCAGAAAAACACTAGTTTTGTTCGATTTTCAAAAGAGCATAACTTCTTCGTTATAAGCTCGATTTTAGTGATTCAAGCTGCCACAGAAAGGTTATTAAGTCTACCACACAAACCAAACTTTCAAAATTCCTATAACCATTAGTACCTGTAACTAGCGCCTAAAACTCGCGATCAGCAACCTATGTTTTTAGTGTTTCATTTTAAATCGCCAGTTAAAACAATTACCAAAACACCTTTGAAAATCCTAGATCTTGAAGATGTTATACCTATAATGTTATATTTAAGTGTAGGAACAAAAGTTTTAATCACAAACCATCTTAAAAGACAAAAAACAAGAAATATGAGCACAACATCAGAAGGTTTTCCTTTTCTTTCTTTTAAACAAGATTTTTAAGCACAACAAGTATTTGGTGATAAGTAAATGTAAGAATGATGTATATATGTAAATGAAATGAGATGTGAATGCTTACTAGAGATTGAAGAGAAGAGTTTAAGAACTACCTATGAAATGAACTCGAAATTTCCTAGAAACCCTAATTTTAATGCTTCTAACCCTTGCTATACCCAAGATCAAGTCTTCTAGCAAAACCTTAATAGAACTTTTAAAGACCATTAGTTTGGCTTGTTTTATGTTATGGATTGCTAGGGATAAAAGAGTATGTGTGGTGTTTAAAGTGTATGAGAAATACTAGTTAGGGGTTCCTATTTGCATATTACTTTTGGTATGCTTTGAAAAATCTTGAAAATATGGAATTTTGGTGATGTTGTTGCTGTATGGTGGAGAGAAAGAAAGATAAATGTTGTGTTATTTCTTAACCGTGTGTTGGAGAGGGAAAACAAGAAGTTTACTTGCTATATTTTTGTGAATGAGATGGTAAGAGAGGTTCTTTCTTATATAGGAAAGTAAAGCAAGGTAATAATAAATATAAAGAGCTATGATAGACAATATGTTTTGGTCTCTTTCTTTGCTTCTTGATTTCAGCCGTGTACATACACACATATGGGGGACACATTTTGCCTTGAAAACCCTTGGTTAATACTTGAAGATGATCCCTTGGTTAAAGGTTATTGTTGCTTAATAGTTAGTGGATGATTACTTGATTTAATTTCAAATGTATGTGTATGTTATGTTTGTAACCGGCTATAGAGTTGTATAGGTGAGTATAGTTTGTAAATTTTGGGTATTAGGTATTATGGTGGGTATTTGTTGAAGCATAAATGAGTTTATGTGTTTACATGCATGCATGGATTCCTAAAACGCGAACCGGATGCGTTTTTCGTAAAGTATAAAAATAAAACTTGAAAAGTTATAAATTATACTTCTAATAATGTTATAACACTTGTTGAACGTAAACTTTTATTTGTTTGATGCCCGTTTACGTTGAATGCTTATTTTTAGTTTACGCGATTTAGCTAAACGATGAAAATTTAAAGTGAATGCGTAAAAGTTTAAAATATATAATTGAATGTTTATTGACGTAAAAAAGATGTGAAAATGTAAATTGTTACAGTCTCCCCGTGTTAAAAGAATTACGTCCCGTAATTCAGTTTGAGTTGCCTTCCAGAATAGTGTTGATGAAGAGGTGTATATACTTGTCTTAATCCTCCTAATACGTGCTAAGTCAATTTTGCTATCTTAATGTAGAACCTCATTGGTACGTGTCTCAATTCCTTGATGATGGTTGAACTTGTCGGTGGGCTGTCCTTCGAGAATATAAGTAGAAAATTTGATTTTTTTTATAATAGTTTTACGATGACTACTTCTCAGAATGACATGGTACTTTCCTGAATTATGCATAGTTGATCAGGCCAATTTAGAGTAATATGATGGACTAACGACAATGCAATGTCATTTTTTGTAATATAGTATTTCAACGCTAATTTTGCTTGCATAAATTAAAAGTTATGTAATGTTGACTAAAAATTTTTACGATACATTAATTGTAGATAATTTGACAATTATTCGGTAGTCACAGAAAATGGTTAAGCGAAAGTCACATACGTGAGGATGTTCCGTAGGATAAAACGTCTAAGCAATTGATGTCATCTTCCATGTCGTCAGGTCCTCTGTATTTGTTTCTCTCCTCCTAAGCATGTAATCTTCCCGTGTTTGCAGGTAGTCTGTCTCAGCTTGGTTTCCATTGGTTTCGAGTGTTCTTTCTAGTAGCGGGTGCTGTATCACACTTTGTTAGTGTCCCGTGATTCCTACATTCATAGCCAGTGATGGTCTTTGCATTGCTCAGTGCAGTAGTATTCCAGCAATCCTTGTCAACTTCCGGTCAAACTTTTATGGCAGTTTGTGCTGCAACTTTGCAGTGGCATGGCCATTGTGGTTAATCTTCTTACAACTTGTTGCACACAGAATGAGAGAGTTCAACTTACTCCTTACTGTTCCCCAAGACCCAGCGGTTGTAGCCGTAGCCACACTTGTGCTTCTTGGGAGGTTGTTGTTTTTGTGAGCTTAGTTGTTGTTATCAAATGTCGTCCTCTCTATTTTCTGCTTTGCCTCTCAGTATAGGCGGACGAACATTATGGTAATCAGATCTTTAGCATTCTTGATTGCTTCTCGCATTGTTTTGGTTTGGAAGCCATCCACGCTACCCTGAATCATTGTCGGGGAAGTCCCCTAAATTATTTTCTCTATCTGATCAGACTCTCGGGAAAACATTTCTTCCACACAATTTCAATGCCAACTACCTTGAAAGCGTTGGTGTATAGTTTACCATTCAGTACCCTTTCACCTTTAAAAATCAGAATCTCATCTATAGTTTCTGTTTGTTTTGTCATCATCAAATAGGGGAAGATTGTTGGGAATTATTGATTTGATGATACAAAAGAACTTGCTTAAAAGGATAAAGAATGAAACAAAAGGATCAAAGTCGACAATATGGAATTCTACAAAAGATGAAGAATTCTAAAAGATTTGCTTAAAAGATAAAGATCAAATATTAAGAAAGATTTAGTTTCCTAATACAATTAAGATTCTTTTGTAAGTCTTATGGACTCTCTATATAAAGAGATTCCTAGACATTGTTTTAGTGTGTGATTGTGTGTGCACCCAAAACGTGTGTGTGTATCCTATAGGTGTGATGTAGACGTCTAGTGTGGTTTAGCCCTAAGATCAAAGGTTTCTTTAATCCATGTTACAGTTAGGTAACACGTTCTATCATGATCAAATAGAATTAGGGCTTGTATGAATGTAAACCTTGTGAAAATAACATTGTTCTTTATTTATATTCTGTTGCGTATCAATACTTTGTTATTTTTGATCCTATGAGCTTTAATCAATTATTAACAATTGGTATCAGAGCCAAGTGGCTCATGATCTAGGATCTACAAGATTTTACAATCGAAGAAAGAAGATTTTGTATTCAAAGAAACCTAAAAAATTCAATTTTAGTTTCTATTTTCCTCATTTCTGCACAGTTGTGGTAAAAAGGGGATATCTCATTCGTTAACCGTTGAATCTTAACGAAATTTTTATTGAAGGTTCTTTACTCATAAAGGCATATTCTCACCGGAGGGATCTTCAATCTGAGCTTTTAATTGAAATATATATATGCTATAACATAAAAGGTGATTGGGACGACACAAATAAAGCAACTAAAGTTTCTTAAAACCCTAATTCGACTAGGGTTTTTGGTGATAATCGTTACACATAATCAGGTACAAATCCTAGTTGTTTAACTGGTATTGATAATTCTGAATCGATCCTTTTTGGCATAAGAGAGTCTGGATGGGACGACTGGATCTACACCGAGTCATGGAACTCATGTCGATGTATGTCATGGAAACATAGCCACTCTATTACATCTAGATTAAACCTGTTAGGGTTTCGTCTACATTCGCTGCTATGGGTATTTGTTCGTTTTCATTAAACTTTTTCTTTTAGTGTTTCATGGTTATTATTTGCAAGTTGCTGGTTTGAATACTTGTTTATACTGCCAAGGAATACGTTAGTACTGCCAAGTATTCACAATTAGTGTTGTCAATGCTGCCAAAGAGAACAGTTGAAACTGTTAATGCTGCTAAGGAAGATAGTTAATGCTGCTTGTTACATCTTAGTGCTGTTGTCATTAGAAGTTATTACTGTTAGACGTGTTTCTGCTGCTAGGGTTTACAGTTGTTAAGCACAAGGTTACGTTGAGGGTTTTGGCTTAAACTTCAAATGGAAAGACACAAGCCACGAGAATTTATCTAAAGCTGCATCACTACAGGTATACTTGTCTAAAGTTATGGACCGGAAGACACATGGTTTCAACAAGCTCACCCGTGGTTGATATATTGTTTTGACGGTTGTTTACTCACCAAGAGCCAACACTAAGGATAATTTCACATGGTGAGAACGTGCGAGAGAGATGTGACCCACACATTGGGAAGTGTGTTCAAGATGAGCGCAACACACATTCGAATCTCAAAAGAATAAATTTGGTGAGTACCTGAATCATTTATCTAAGCACCAGTCTATGAAAAACGCAGTAAAATCGTTCGTTTTTTGTCAAATACACTCTTGGATACCACATAGTTTGGATCTCGGGTGGATACAAAAAGCCGATCACTCAGCAAGAAAGTCTAGTTATTCTCATACCTCATATACTCTACTACTCACACTTACGACACACACACACACACACACACACACTTATTTGAAGTTGAACACACAAATCCTCCGCACAAGTGCATGTTCTTATCCAACTATCTTCAAGTCGAGTATTGCGCGGTTCAACAGCGGCATTATGACTTTGAATAGATAACTTGTTCGTGCTTCACAAACAGCGAATTGCCTAGTATGCGCGCGCGCGTGCGCGTTGATCTCTCTCTTCATTCATCGTCTGACACACACACACACACACACATATGGGCTCAATGCGACACAACACTATACTACAACTACCAACCAATTATCTCACCAAACCACAAGGAGGTTTACGTTGTATTGCTTAGTAAAACTGCTCTCATTTTAGATGAGACTTTTTGTCAAGCGTACCCTCCTCCACAGATTTCTAGCTTCTCTAAAGAAGAGCACATGAGCGAGTCAACGTACATTATAATAAGAAACTAAGACATAACAGTCTGAGATAATCTCACTCTCTATCTCTCTATCATCAAGTTTAGTAATACTGACACACACACACGATCTCTATCATACACACACACAACGAGAGAGAGCAGAGTGCGGCATAAAATTAGAGACGTAGCTAAGAGATGGTTATAAATATTGGTTTGTAGGGGAAGCAATACCCAATAAAGTGTTTAACCATCCTACTCACCTACTAGAGGGAAGGTTTTGATTAGCGAGACGCGACGCAGGCAAGTCATTATTACTCACTCGAGCAATTAGTTCTAAGTTGCCCAAACCCACCAATACACAAACTGTAGCTCCAGTCGCAAATTTTTTATCTCTACTCTAATATGCTAGCCTTCCAGGAGTGGAGGAAGGGAGGGGGATATATCTATCTCTCTATATATCTCTCTCATTGGATACACACACACACGTCCAAATATATGGTTTCCTTAGGAGCGCGAGAGACACACACAAAAAGTTGCATATTTCTATCTCTCTCTGTATCTCACTCTCTATGGGAAGAATGAACAAAAATGGGAAAGATGTTACAAAGATATAGTATTCTTCAACGAGTAGCGTCATTATGCCGCAGGCCGTGGCATGGCATGGAACAAGATCGTCTCATGAGCAGACTTCATTGTGGGTTGAACACACACACTCTCTCAACAAGTTTAGAGAGGCGCCAAAATTCTCAAGTTAAGGGGAAGTTTGTTTATTCATGGAAGATCAGATTTGAAGATAAACCGAGAGTCGATGAAGATCTCTCTCCAAGTTACTATGAAGATCATCTTAGAATCATTAGTTTGTTTAGAGAGTATGAGCGACACACCATCGCGCAGATAGAGGAAAGATGTGTGTGGGAATTAGAGAGTGATTAGTGTGGTGAGTAGAGAAACACAACGCAAAAATCTCTATCTCTCTAGAATGAAACACACACACACACACACACACACAAGTCCGTGACCAATATTGGAATAGCGAGCGTAAAGATGGAGGATTCAAATACACACACACTCACATAATGATTATGTTATACACAATGGAGAAAGATTTAGTTGCCCTAATACAATGAAGATTCTTTGTAAGTCTTTATGGACTCTCTCATCACTCTACGAAAGAAGATCTCACCTCAACGACATAGGTTCATAACATGTTGTGCCGCCTATAGACGTCTAGACGTTACTGTGTTTTAAGCGCCCTCAAGAGTCAAAAAACACCTTCTGATCATGCACAGGTCTAGTAGAGGCCGCGCGAGAGCGGAGAGAGAGAGTGTGAGAGCACATCAATTCATAATTGGGGCTTTATGAATGTAAAACCTTTAGGAATAATAACATTGTTTTTATTCTTAAATTCCACTGCGTATCAATACAGTGGACTTCACTATAATCTTCTTGACATCCCATCTACAATGACCAGCCTAACTAACAAAAGCCGCAGAGCTAAATCTCACACTTAACAATGAATGCGCTCTCATCAGAGCTTTGGACAATATACTTGCAGTACTAAGTCACACTAGCAGTAGTAACTAAGTTATACTAGCAGTAGTAATATACACTAGCAGTAGTAACTAGCAGTAGTAACTACTTAGTATATTTTTTAGTCTTTACCTTTGAGCAGTCTTAACTTCCACTATCAGTGGTAACTTCTTCTAGCAATAGTAACTTTGTATTGACAGTTGTAACTTCACCAACAGTCTTAAACACTTAGAATGATTTTCATTGAAGTTCTCCAACAGTATTAACTTAGACTGAGCAGCATTAATACCAATATGAACAACAGTAACTCCAAACAGCATCAAAAAGTCTTTTAATCCCAACAATCCTCCCCTAAACTTGATATTTTTCTTTAAAATCTCAAGTTTCTTCATTAAAAGCTTTATTAATTACCAGAAGGATGCTTCCAAACACTTCATTGATTCTTGAGCTATTTTGTGATGAGCTTAAGAAGTTGATAACACATTTCACTCCATTGATCAGCTTGCAACTTCTAATTTAGCATTTCAGTGATTGTTGCAGGTGTAAGGGGATATCTCTTCTCAACCAACATGTAGATCATTTCAGATTGCAATGTTAAGCAATGTACTCTACAAGAATCAAATAGTTTCTAACTTAATACCATGTACATTTGTTGCATCTTCCAGACTTCATCTTCTACATCTGGTTCAAACATGGTCTTTAAATCTCCCCATATTACTCTCTCATAGCCTTCTTCTGGTCTTGTTGATCCATGCTTAGCTTTTACCAATTTCCATAGAGTTTCCAAATATTCCTTGTCAAAGCTTCTAAGCATCTGAATAAAGGTTGAGTACCTCTTTGAACTTCCATCAGCTCTTATAATTTGAAAGTAGCCAATCTTTCCTTCTTTAATGATCTTGTAATCAACAACGCTTGAAGGTTTAGTAGCTAAAGGTATAGCATCAATTACCACTTCCTCTTCATCAGGAACAACTTTCATAAGCTCTTTCATCTTAGCTGCTTCTTGATCATCATCCTTCTTTTGCTTTTTAGCGGCCTCATGTTCTAGCTCATCTCCTACTCTTTTAGAACTACCTTCTGCTCTTGTCTTACTGCCTTTCATAAATTCTGTATCCATATCTACAAATGTGTTTACCCTTTTCATAGCTTTGTCAAATAATTCTTAAATATTGGCAAATGACTTATTCTTCAAATCTTTGGGCTTCCAACCATCCATGTTCTTCAGATATGTACACATTATAGTCCTTTGTTGAGCTCTTATTGGTGGTATGTTCCTCTTTTCTTCTGCTCTTTTTGCTGCAAAGAACTTTCTTCTTTGATCTAAGAATTCACAGAACAATCTTACCTTTTCAGCATCAGTTAACTGTTCTTGTTCTTCAGCTTGTAATCTTTGAGCCAACTGATAATCAGCTTTAATTTTAGCCTGAACATCATCCCAAGCTGTGTTGGCTTCTTCAATCTGTTTAGCTTTTTTCTCTGGCAATCCTTTCTTCTTCTTCTTCTTTAGCTTGTAGCTTGAAGGCAAGTTCTTTATCAGCTCTTATCTGCTCAAGCTTCTTTATTGGCTTATCTTTTCCCACCACAGGGTCTTCAACCATAATCCCTTTGCCTTTGTCTTGTGGAGATTTTGATGCAACTGGTGTTGTTGTTGTAGTTGTTGTTGTTCTAGCTTCACTTGGCTCTCTGAATGAAATTCCTTGAGTTAGTGGTTTAGCACTCTTCAATTCAGAAAGTGCTTGAGCCAAAGTAATCACATCATCAATTATAGTAGTTGTTGCAATTGTAGTTGTAGCAGCACTAACTGTTGTAGCAGCAGCACTAACATCTACACTGGTAGTAGTAACTACTTTACCAACAGTAGTAACTAGATCAGCAGTACTAACTTCCTTTTCAGCCACATTCTGTCCTGCAAACACTTCTTCATCATCAAAAACACCTGTATCAAACATTTCTTCATCATTAATCCTCTCCTGAGTTTCATCAACTAAGGTGACTCCTTCATCAGCATCAATATCATGAATTTTCCTCCCCTGTTTGGATGCATCCTCCTCACCCAAACCTTCATCTTCAAAGGATTCCACCTTTCTAGCTGATCCAATCTTATATAGCCTTTTGAGCCCATAAATTCTTGACTGCTTTTTCTGTTCAAGCTTCTTGACTCTCTTCTTTAAACTAGCAATCTCCTGAGCTTGAGCATTCTTTGTGTTCTCCAGGTCAAACACTCTTTGTTGCAATTTGGTACAAAAATCCATCAATTCCTTAAGTTGCATACTATCCTCACCACTGAGCAGTGGATCATTGAAATGTTTAGATACATTCTCCTCATTGACATCCTTATATGCTACATTGGTTGTAGGACCACTAGGCTGAGATACCTCAGTATCCTTTCTCTTTGGCTTCCTAGGTTTTTGTTTCTTCTGGGGTTAAGATGTTGATGGTTGAGTAATAGTGGGTGTGTGATGAGGATCAGTAGGATTTGTTAAACCTTCACCCATTTCTTCTTGAGCTTGTACCATCATGGTTGGAAATAAGGGTGTGACTCTTCCAGAAAAACCTTTTCCTTCCCTCTTCATGTTAGCAAAAATCATTTTAGTATGAGAGGCTACTATGTAAATCCCATTATGATTTGACATATCACCAACTTGTTGTTCCAAAAAGACTTGCACAAACCTTGGATATATCAAAAATTTGTTCACATTATCCAAGTTCTTCACCATACTGTCAAATATGTACTTTGAAAAGTTGAACTTTTGGTTTGTGGCTAAGCAGATGATTGCAGAAGCCATAGTGCTAATAAACTCATTCCATGCAGTAGTCTTAGCACTCAGGCATTGTAGAATGGTATGAATAAGGAATTTCCATTGTGGGCTAAAGAATACTTTATAGAAAGTAAGATTCTGGGAAAGTTTCTCATACCCTATTCTTGCTATTTCTTCAAAAATGGTAGCATTGGGTAGACAATCAGTACCTTCAGCATCTTCTACGTAAAGATCTCTTCTTATAGTAGATTCAGTTATGATCACCTTCTTTCCATCCACTAGGGCTTGTAACTGTACTTCCCCATTAACAGTTTTTGTCTTGGCAGTAGCCCAAAATTGTTCAATACACGAAGTGTATATTGCAGGATTAACTGTTAAAGCATAATTGATAAGGTTTGCAATCAGAAAATCAACAATTTACTTAAACCCATCACTTTCTTCGGGTTTCTCCAAAAACGCAACCATGTTGTGAGTATCAGCAAACTTTGGAGCTGCCATTGTGTTGGGTTTTGATAATGAATGATGAAAGTGAATTAGGGTTTGTGATTAAAGAGTATACGATTGAATGAAATTAAGTAAATGGGTGATTGAAACCCTTGATTGAAGTATTTATGAAAGTACCCTCAACAGCATTAACTTCCACCAGCAGTTGTAAGTTTATGCCTAGCAGCATTAACTTTTAACAGCAGTAGTAAGTTTTTGCCTAGCAGCATTAACTTTTAATAGCAGTAGTAAGTTATGCCTAGCAGCATTAATTTTGAGTTACCAGCATTAACTCCAATTCTATTCCAAACAGCTTTTCCTTCATCAAATTAACATTTTGGCTCACAAAAACTCTCTGTCTGTTTTTGATTTCTCTCAATTCTTTTTACTCACATTTCACTATGTCTATTTTTGCTTTCTTTCTTTCTGTTTTTCAACTCACCACATCTCTCAATTCTTTTTCTTACATTTCTCTCTGTCTGTTTTTATTTCACACAACTCTCTTTCTGTTTTTCAACTCACCACATCTCTCAATTCTTTTTCTCACCAAATCACTCTATCTGTTTTTATTCCACACATCTATCTTTCTGTTTTTATTCTCATCAACTCTCTCAATTCTCACAATATTAATTATACCAACAACAGTAAGTATAACTAACAGTATTAACTCAGCAGTATTAAGTATAACTAGCAGCACTAATTATACTTAACAGTGTTCCCTGTCATGTGCCTTTAGCATCTACTCTCAATCACTTCTTTATCCTCTAAATCTTGTTGTGGATTACCCTGCACATAAGGTAAGAAAATTAGTTTCTTTTGGGGACCCAAGCCATCACTGACTTGGATCTGCCTTGTGCATCAACGTAATCAAACTTTTTAAAGGTGATTGATGCACTGTTGTGTTTAGAAACATGGTCTATAACTTTAATCTTTGGTTTCTAAACCCAACAAGCTGAGGCCTTAACAACATTAACCCGGTTTCCCTTAACAGCATTAAGTACTACTTTTGGCCTAGCAGTATTAAATACTGCTTTTAGCCTAGCAGTATTAACAATTTTATCCCTAGCAGTATTAATCTTTTGATTAACATTACTGTTTTTAAATGTTGTTTTCTTGTTAATGGACCTTCTAACAGCTGAATGTGCTTTATTAAAAACATTTGTCATTGGTTTTGCACTATTCACTGTTGTTCCGGGTTGAGCAGTATTAACTGATCTAGCAGTAGTAAGTGATACTAGGCCTTACCTCATTAATACTGCTTTTGGAACCATGTTCCTTTTAGGACTGGGGTGAGTTCTTTTAGCATAATTCTCATGATTCACCCTATTAGCATTATTCCAAATAGGTTTTGTATTTTGAAATTGTTTTTGAGTCACCCTTTTACAGTCTACCTTCAAGTGATCAAAACTTCCACATACATAACAAGCTTTGTTAAACATCTCAAAATTACTTCCTAATCTTTGAGACATCATGTAATTCTAGTTTCGTTGGTTTCCTCTAGAACTATATGTGTTCTGCCTATTTTGATCAGCTTGTTTAACTATTGTCTTCCTAGGATATTTTACTTGCTCTTTAGATTTAACAAACTCTATTTTAGCAAAACTAGGTTTAACAATTTTCTTCTCTATCTTAGGCTTTGACTCTGGTTCATCCTTACTATCTGGTATCCAATCTTCAATAAGTGGGGGACCAAAGTTCTTCCTAACAATCTTAGGCTTGTTTGTACTAGCCTTAGCTTCACTAGTCTCAACTACAGGCTTCTTAACTGTAGGCTCACTAACTATAGGCTCATTCACAACCTCTTCTAGACCAGAGAATGACAAATCAAGTTTTGGAGGCATAAAGTTTCCTGTATAGGGAGGTGGAATAGCATTATACCCTAAACCTGTTTTGCACTTATCAACTATCTGACAGTCTAGTAGTTTGCTTAAACTTTTAGATGAATTCTTAAAATTTTCTACTGTTAGTTAAATTTCATCTTTTTGTTTTTGAGCCAGTTCCAACTTCCTTCTAAGCTCTGTAACGGCTACTTCTCTTAAATGAATCTCACGTTTTAAGACCTTGATATCTTCCTCATAAACAGACTTATTTTTCTTATAAACTAGAAGTCTTGCTTCTACAGACTCTAAACATGTTTGATAAGTAATAGCATTTAACTTAGATGTCCTTAAGTCTTTTAACAGTTGTTCATTTTGTTCTTTAATAATTTTAACATTTTTCAAACAAAATGATGAACAGTTTGAATTAGTAGATACCTTAGAGTTAGAACTTGTAGAAGAGTATGTCATGAGTGCAAAGTTAGTTGGACCTTCTTCTGCTTGATCACTCCAATCATAACCACAACCATCATAGGACACCAAAGCATTAGAAGTAGTTGTCTCCACTGGCACAACCCTTCTTGTGTTCTCCATATTCCTATTTTCTTAGTTTCTTGAAGCCTTACACTCCCTTACAAAGTGTCTACTTTTGTGGCAGTTGTAACACTTCACCTTGGACTTATCAAACCCAATGGTCTCAGTACCATTCATAGAAAGCTTCCTTCTAGTGTTCTTTAAGAATCGCCTTGCCCTTATTGTCAGCATAGCCATCTGCCATCTTAAATCCATCTCTTCTAAATCATCAAGAAGAATTTGTTGCAAGTCCTCATTGTCAAGTTATGGACTGTTTGGTTGACTTACAAAGAAAGCACAAATGACAGCATCACTCAAGTTGTCAATTTTTGTTGAGTTAATAGCAGTAGCTTGAGTGCCAGCAGTTGTAGCATCATGAGTAGTATTAACTGCTCCATTTGTACTGTTGGTACTGTTTGAGGATACAAATGCTATGTTTTGTGTGTTTGTATTTGAGCTTGATGTCCTTTTAACCTCTGGTTCATAGATCTTCAGGTTGTTGTAAAGATTATCCAAGCTTAATATTTCTATCTTAGGCTTATTCCTCCACACAATGGTATGTGTGTTCGATTCTGGTGACAAACTTCTTAAGAACTTCTGATTTACATCTTCTTGTGAGATACATACTTTCCACTCACGAATCTCCAATGATCTAATAAGGCTTTTGAAGCCTATCAACAGGTTTGATCTAACACCTCTAGAGCTATATGTCAGTTAAAATTTCTTCATAACTGTCAGCTTTAGAAGAGTTCCGCTCTGAGTCTTTTTTTTAGTAGTAACATTCCCATCCAAACCAATCTTCTCAATAGCCTTGCAGCAATCACTTAGCATCTTTTATCTGGATTAAACTTTAAGATATACATGTAGGATGCCCATCAATAAAGGTGGCTTCTCAAGCCTTCAATTGCTAACCTACATTGTGCCTTCTCTTCAGTAGTTCCAGGAGGGCAATTATAGTCTCAACAATACACCTTTAACAACTATTTGTTATTCAAGAGAGTGGGCATTTACCATCTCTCTATGACTTCCCATAGAGAATAATCAATCATCTGCATTGAATCTATTCTAATCCACTATCCTCTAAAGCTTCATATACACCCTGGTATTGAGCAAAAAGGCACTTTAGATGCGGAGCCAACTATATGTGTTGATTCTTAAATCCACTCCCTTTGGTACAAACAGACCTGTTGTGTGTAAAAGCATTTTCTTGCTTATTCCAAAGGCTTCATTCTAACGAGCATCTGAAACCACTTGTTGATTCCTATACTCTACTAGATCATGAAGTTCCTTAGCTTGTGTAAGGGTTTAAGTTATGGCAAGATAAATCCTACACAACAATGATAGAAACAATTGTAAAATATAATCAACAGATTATGCAGAATCTAAATATTTATCAATAAGAAGAATATGCAATAGAACGATAAATTCTAATGAACACACAGATTAAGCAAAAAAAAGGCTTCAATAATAATAATGAAGCGAATCGCTCTAACTAGTATAAAGGTCAGGCAAAACCATGAAGTGCTTATAATATATCGGACTTATAACAAAAGAGAAATCTTTTATCCTGACTGAATTGACTTAGTAAACTCTAGGGCCCCGAGGACCTCAGCACCCTTTTATACACCAAGAGTCCTATTCGATTCACAATAATATCGACTAAGCGACTTAGATTATTCTTAAAGATCTATTACTATAAATAACACTCCTTATCCGTTCAGTACAGTAAGTCTTGACTCAAGAAGATATTTTATCCTTTAGTAGTTGTAGTCTTTCAGCAGTTGTAACTTTGTATCAGCACCATTAACTTTGAACAAGTAGTAGTAACTTATACACTAGCAGCATTAACTGTGAACAACAGATATAACATACTTGGAAATAATTTTCTTCAATCATCCCCGAAGGGTGCAGTGTACTAACTTTAACTCTAATCAATACTAACATATACCTAGGCAGTACTAATTACCACTAGGCAGTAAGTAATCATATTTCTAGCAGTACTAAACTACTAATAGCAATTTTTCATTTAAGATACTGAACAGCACTAAAGTTTTTGCTTCTAGAGCAGCAGTTACACAAACCTTAACCATCAGTAACAAGCAAGATCATTAAGAAAAGTCTTTTTAACCGCTATACAGAATGTTTTGTTGAGGTTAAGAATAAGAGTAATGGGTTTTTGGAAAATTAGCGGAAAGCCATTTTTCTTAAGAAAAAGTAAAAAGACTGTCTGTAAAGAAAATAAAGAAGGGTTGTTTGATGTAGAGAAGTGGAAGTGTGAGGTAGAATAAGATTGATCCATGGATGTCGTCCATATAAAAGGTCACTTTAGTAGTTTTAGAAGAGTGTGGCTTGTATGATTATAAAGTGTAGATGTGTTATGATATGGTCTTGTTGCAATGAATTTCAGTTACTGGACATTGTAGTTCATCAAATAGATAAGTATAAGACATCACGAATGGGAAATGATTTTATGATAGGGAAAGAAATGGTTTAAGATTGACATGGTAACAGGCACATAACAGATGCCATTAAACCCTAAGAAATCAAAAAAGTGGTTGTTGATTAAAGGGTGTGTTTGGGATTGTTGTTTGAGCAAATTTTCATAGATGCTCTTTGATGACATCAAATAACGTCTATTTTATAGCATCATTTATCCTATGTATTTAACCAATTTGAACAGCGTTTATCTGGGGCAAAGAATTATTACTTAATCGTTATATTTGTAGAATTGCAGTAATTATGGAGTAGTTGGTAATATTAGGCAAAAAGGGCGCTCATATTATAGCTTCAACGATAGAATCTTTTGAATATTAATAATTCTAACTACTAAAAAAAACGGCCGATCCATGCAATGAAGAACGGTGTAGTCCGATCGCCTCTCGCATATTTTCCCAAATACCACAAAGGAAATGAATGTCAATCTGGGCCGTATCTAGTGAAGTACAAATACGCTGTAACAAGATAACAGTAGCATAAATATTCTAGTAAGATGTCTAACAGTGTTCGCCAACATCCAAGAAACTCCAATAAGGCCGTATCCAATCTCATGGATATGCTGTATGGAATAGACTCCAACCCTATAAATACAAAACTTAAAAAACGAGTTATTATAAAGTGTTGCTACAATCATAATTCCCTGAGAACCCAAAAGCTCACAAAAGTTTGATTTTCCATTAAGAGAAAGAAGATAGCAGCAAAAAGCGTCTTGGGCAATGGACATTGGGCAATGCAAAACCATAGACAAAGTAACAATGGTGTAATTTCTATACTTTGTAATCGAGTTCAGCTTTTTGGGTAGTCATTCTTAACTCCACTAGTTTACCTGGGCTAAAACAATTACTCTTTTATTAATTATAGATGTATGTTGAAAGCTACCTTCAGAGATATAGCCATTATTATGCAGAATATCGAAAGTTTCGGTTTTTTTATATATAACACGATTTACTTATTTATCGTTGTGAAATGCTTTGATTTATGTATTAACTAATTTAACACTTGTTTACGTGCTTCAAGTATAGGGCGACCTGAAAGTCATTCAACTGGGGTCTAGTCCTACAATTTAATGCGACTTGCAACATTGATGTTGTTATGAGGCGTAGGCTAAGAGTTTGCGAGATAACTCCTACCATAACATGTAAGTTAATACATATAGAAACCCTAGATCACAAATATTGTCCTTCTAATCTGTGTCTAGGATAACTCATTCAGGGTTAGACTATTAATATGGATATATTGCCTTTGGTTTTAAATTGAACGGTAAAAAATGTAGAGACTAATTGGTGAATCTAGAAAATCAAACCAAGTCTCTAATTTTTTTGATTCCATTTAATAGTTAAGAACAAGTGGACTATTAGTGTATAAAGAGCCGTACTATAGGCAGATAAAATGGTTAATAGATCTCTAGAGGCAAAGGGTTTAACCAAGATCACACATGTGGCCTTAATCCCAAAAGATAGATTTAAGCAGCATAAAAAGGATGCATTATGAAGATGCTTTAATTGTGACAAATTAATGTGTCTAGGTCTAGAGGATGAAGTCCGCGTCTAAATTCTAATAATTGATAATACCATCTTCGAGATAAGGTATTCATTCGCAACTGAATAAACAAAAAACCAACTTCTAATCCGGATTAGGTAGATGGTGGCTAAGTATAGTTTCTATCATAAGGCTCGACCACTCTTGTATCTTCTATTAATTTGCTTACATAGGTTAAAGTGTCTTGAACTGATTGTAGTCACCAATCAAACCCGTCCAGTCTCTCAGGGCTGAACAAAGACCCTTTTAACCGGTTAGAATTAGTGGTAACTGAAATTTTAGCCCAAAAAAAAGAATTAGGACTCAAACTACAAAGATTAGCTATAGTTTGTACTTACGATTAAGAATTAACTTAGATTAGACAACCAGAAAATAAATATACTTAAAGAAGATTTACCCCAGCCTATCAAGTGATAGAACGACCCTATCGATACCACAATCGACCTACCGACCTGGTACTACTGTCCCGTTAAAGTGTTTTTTATGTTAAGAGTCAAAAAAATATAAATTTTAAACTCGAACTATCATAAATAAACACCTGACTACAACAACGACTTCACTCTATCAGCCCTAATCCTTAGGAGAGGCACAGCTGCTCACCATTCTCTCTTTAACTGAAATAAGCAAGAGCGGAACAGCCATATATGCTACGGACCCGGGTATAATCTGATACCCAAGCTTATGGCGAAAGAGTTAAGTGTATGGCTTGGTATTAAAGATTTAGTGAGAGAATCTAGAAGAGCCGAGATAAGAAGACGAGGAATGAGTGTTGTAACGTCCTTCTTCAGTTTGTGAGGCAGTATTATATATATACTCGACCAAGGCTTAGCTCTCCTAAGATACGAGTATTGTGGGAATGGCTAATTTTATCTCTATAGGGCAGCACGTCAGATCGGGCAGACATGTTATTCATACATTATCTTCAAGTTAAAGTTGACTCCATTGCTCCATGTACTAACTGTTGTGTTCAACATCTATGCCATTTGTACACATACGTCAGTGTCGTCACTGTACAAAGCTTTGAATGGAGACAATGCTATTAGTACATCATGGCATAGCATTTGCTCTTTATGGGGCCTCCTGAGGAGACTGGTTGCACCTTACCTCTTGAGGAGACTTGCTGCTCCTTGACTGCCTGCTCCTTACCTTCTGAGGAAAGGAGACTGGCTGCTCCTTACCTCCTGAGGAGATTGGCTGCTCCTTACTTAATGAGGAGACTGGCTGCTTCTTACCTCATGAGGAGACACTACTCCTTAGTTATTGCCTCTGGACCTGAGGTGGCCTTCATCACCCTAGCTATTCTAGCAAACCATTCCAACATGGAGTGATTTTGTCTTAGGAGTTATTAGTGATTGTCTCCCCTAAAGTATCCGGAGGAGACCATACCTCATTATGTCCCCTCAGTCTAGTATCAACGTATTATTAAGTATTGTGAACAAAGACTTAAACAAAGAGAAAGCATTGTTTAATTGTCCCGAAGCTACTCCACCAAGTCATAATAAAGGTTCTATTCCATATTTTTTAAATGTATATATTTTGTAATTAATTTTTGTATCGGCGTAAGAAATTTAAGGAAAAATACCTTGTAGCTTCGATGCGCTACCATCGGCTTCATCACCGCATGTATATAATGGCACATCCAAATCAACAAGCCCAATGTTGGGGGCTTTCTTCGACCGCAACATTCCATAAGGCTCATAGGCCCTTAGCATGAGCTTCCGCCTGATGTCCTATTATAAATAGAGTCATTACTTTTCAATTTTTACCTTCATGCAGCTTATTGATTTTTTTTTTAGCCTAGTTCACGATTATCTCTTTTGTTATGCATATGGTAGAGCTTCTTGCGTAGGATTTCATCCGCGGGGGGTTTTTAGACTTGGGGTTAGGTGCTCGTCCGGCAGAGGGTTTCATTCAGGAGGCGCTCTGTCTAGAGTTGCTCGTACAGAACGGTAACTATTTTTGATAGTGGAGCTCTCGATCGAAGATAGGTGTCTCATGTTGGTATTTATTTAGGATCAGTAGGTTGTGTTTCATTAGGATCAGTCTCGACAGAAGTGGTTTCGATGCATCATAGGTTGTATGTTTCATTCAGGATATTCTCAAGACCGTAAGTGTGTTTCGATCGGAAACAAGGTATTCTCGATCGATAATTTTGCTCTAGCGAGAGTTGTTAGGTTGTCTCACCAGATTTTTTTTGGTTGATCTTGTCGCGAGGTCAAAGGGTGTCTCGTCAGGAATTCAAAGGTTAGTTCTCATCCGAAGTTGAACTCGATCGGATTGAAGGAGGCCTCGTCCGGTTGGACTAGATGCTAAAAGCTGAGTTCGACCAATTTTTTTTCGGCAACAAATCTCTTGAGGTAGTATTCTTTAGATTTTACCTTATTTTCCTTATGGCTAAAAAAGATATGCATACGTATGTTTCTCGATTAAAGGATACCGAACTTGAGACTTTAATTGCCACTTATGATATCCCCTTAGACTTGAGACCTCGCCTGCCTGATCCCAACTTTAGGATGATAAATCTTCCCAGCCGGCAGATACGGCCCATTGGTACACTTTCGGGTGTTAGGATTACCCTTTTTTCCTCCTTCCTCCTAGCGTATGATAAACATTTTTAATGTGCAGTCATATCGTCTAGCTCGTGGTCACGTCAACTAAGGTTTTGAGCAAGGTGGTTACATTTAGATCCTTTGTCAAGTATGAACATAGAGCGCTACTGTTAACCTTACTTATTGAGTATTTCAGACATTCTCAAAGGCAGGGGGATTGGATCTCTTTTGGCTAAATGTGGGGATCCTGCACATGTGTGTATGGAAGGTGTTAAGTCTGGGTTAAAACTTTGGAAGGCTAAATATTTCTTGATAGACCATAGGGCTATTCCATTCCACATGCCTTGGAGGCATCCATGTTCATGTATTACAGATAGGGTTCCAACCAGATTTAAGCCAAAATCACGTTGACCGACCTAAAGTCCATGGTTGAAACTTTGTGATATCCCGCGAAGGGGGTGCAAGTTCGGTCTGGAGGATTAGTAAGTTTGGCATAAATCTGATGTGTGATTCTGGTGCTGAGGACGATCTGACAAATTTTTCTAAGTGTTGTTATTAGCTCTTTTGAAGCACCTTAAGTACAAATTTTTTCCTATTTTTTTAGGGCAGTTTTTGAGTATCCATGACTTCCGTTGCATGCCTTCCTTGGATAAGGTAACGGTAAGGGAGGAGCCACATGGGCTAGACACTTCTATTCTAGATAGAGTTGGTGATCGCACCACATCACCTGCTCCAGTAGGTACTGCTATCCCTCGTGCTTCCCTAGAGGAAATTGCCGTTACTTGGCCTGATCGTAAAGTGGTCACAAAGGCTGACAACGCGGCCAAGCGAAAAGCTTCTATTGGGTCGAAGATATCTACTAATGCGACCAAGAAGACCCAATCGAGTAAGAAGAGGTCTGGAGCAGGTTCTAGTGGACAGGCAGCTGGAGATGGAGTTGAGCAGGCTGACGATGGTACCCTTGATGATGATGATCAGCGTGATTACCCAGAGTTTGCTACGGAGGATATCAAGAGCCTCAACGATGCCAACCAAGGTGAGCATAAAAACATTATCCCACTTCGGACTTCTGACTCGAGCATTGGACTAGATGTGATTTATCCTCCAATTCTTCTTCCAGATAAGGAGGTCGAGCCTTATGGTGAGCTTTCTGGGGGTGTGAGGAGGACTACTAGGACTGGTTTTTGCGTGTCTCATGGTAAGATTGTCTCTTTATTAACTTCCGCTTCAGATTATACTAAGTTTTTGCCTTATATGTTTTTCTTGTCTCTATTTTTTGTATGCATGTATTAGCGAGGACGCGTCTCCTCATGCTCAAGAGGCTGCCCCAGCTCTTTTGATGCTCAAACCCTGGATGTTGATGTTGATGTTGATGAGATTTCTATTCATGGTAATGTTGATCCTTACTATGAGGCTCGAGTTAGTAATACTGCTGGGGATGTACTTAAGAGAGATCTTCTTCTGCTTATCCCTAGGACTTACTACATCCCTTATCCTTATGATGAAAGTTCTGAAAGTGAGTCTCCTACTTAAACCAAAGACGATTGGGAAGAAATTCATGGAGTTAATCTTGGTCTACGGAAAAAGGAGCTTTACAAAGATCCTAAGGTTTGTAAAACTGCCCTTGATCGATTTCCTACGCCAGCTGAGACTCAGTGGTTAAGAGAGCTTTTTTCAGTTGAATTGTCTGGTCATATGAGCGTGTTACAGTGTCAGTTGATTATTCACGAGAGCATGTTGAATGCTCAATATGATCACTCTTTAAGGAACGTTTAGCGTCTTTCAAAATAGTGTGCTCAGCAAACACAGACCATTACGAAGCAAAGTGTTGACCTTAAGCAACAAAATGAGTCTACCGTTCATGCTAATGAGGAGGTGTCTAGGTTAGCGGCTCAGCTGAGGGTTTTTAAGTCTAGGTGTCTGACGGCTGAAGGGAAGCTTAGTAGTTGGGATAATAAACATAGGAAGTATAGGAGTGAAAGGGATGCTCTTGCCATAGAAAAAGCAAAGATTAAGGAAGAGCTTGTAGAGACTAAGCCACATTTAGAGCATCATGGGAGGCAAACTAAGGAGATCCAGGGTAGCATTGCCTCTTTCTTTCAGTCATATTTCACTCCACTTGTTTGAAGGTTCCTTAAGAGTAGTGAGTTTAACTAGGCATTTACGGGTGTGTTGAATACGGCAATTAGTGTTGGAGTCAAGCGTGGGCTGCATATGGATCACACCGATGAGGATTTCAGGGAGTTATCTCAAAGAGTTGATGGTTTCATCCCGATGCCAAGGAGAAATTTGATATAGTCGTTGATGCTTTTCCTGCTACTACTTTCCCTTTCTTAGACAAGGTATCTCAAAATTCTCAAAGCTCTTTGCAAGACATCGCTCGACTTGAGCCTGATAGGATAATGCCTTCCCACCAAACCTCTTCTGCTACAACGTCTTTGAGAGCTAACACCCATGTTTTGTTAATCTTCATTCCTCATACGAGACTTTTGGTTCATACATAAAACTCTTTAGTTATTGAGAAAAAGAAGTCAGTTGAAAAATTAGGTCCTTCACGGCATGTTAAGCCAGAGGCTTGGATTGCAATTATTTTTATTTTGTTTATGTAACTAACCTTGTGTTTTGGGCTTTACGTGCTTTCTAATCAACTTTGTCTTTGGACGTGATTGTAACCTTATTAACTTTTATTTCTTGTTGGTTATTTTTGCTTTTCATGTTATTCATTCCCTGAATGTATGTTTATTTATTTTGTGATATGTTGCAACACACTTTGTTATTTGCCAGACAGATGTCTAGACTTATATACGCCCTACCAGCATTAGTTGACGTAGCATTTGGGCTTGGCCTATTGAACCAGTATGGTCCAGTTCTAGCAGAACAACTCCTAGGCTGTGGTCCACGTGTTAGGACTTGAGACAAACCTACCTTAGCAGTTTTTAGGTTAAACTAGATATTATTTGTATTTTGTAGAAGTTTTAACATACCCATATGCCTGTGATAATGTTTAAACTTAAATCAATATGCTTGTGTCACCTTTTTCTATCGATACGGTTTGTGCTCGTATACATTTTGATGCAACATTCAAACTAATATTATCATGTTGATTTCCCCATCCGATGTAGCTATTCACTGGAGATTACTTATTATCCGTGAAAAGGAGAAGTGTTTGTTCCCCTCCCTTCTGCTGCAGAGTCAATTAGTAGAGGTTACTCAGCCTAACCACCAATGGCATCAGTTTCACCATGGGGGACAAATTAGTAGGAGTCACCCAATTCGCAAGGAGGTAGCGAGCCGTCCGTCGTTGTATAGTCACATTATGATATAAAAATCATAAACATATAGACTTAAGAGAAGGTATGAGAAAATATTGTTTCATTCATATCATGCAAGAAGAAACAATACATCAATAATATCTAAAGTCACCCCCGAAGCAAGTCTATACTTTGAAAATTGATCTCGGTAAGGATACATAGTAGGAATATAGGTACTCTGGTGCTTTACATGTAGCACCTTCGAAGGTTACAAGCATGCCAGGTCCTAGGTATCTCTTCCCCTTCCATGTTACTTAGCTTATAAGCTCCACTTTGGAATTCTTGGATAACTTTGTAAGGTCCTTCCCAAATGGGTCATAGCTTGCCTGTGTTAGCAGCCCTCGATGCTTCATTTTTTCTAAGTACAAACTCTCCCACTTTGAACTCCACATGTAGCACCTTTTTGTTGTAATACTTCTTGGCTTGTTGCTTGTATCTAGCTTCCCTTATAGCTGCTATTTCTCTTCGTTCCTCCGGCAGGTCTAAATTTAGGTGAAGCTCTTGATCATTAGTTTTTTTCATTTAGCTTGGACGTTTATTGTGTTGGCATACCAATCTCCGCAGGGATGACAACTTCGGTATCATAGCTTAAACTAAAAGGTGTCTCACCATTGATGGTCTTCTTTATTGTTTGACATGCCCACAACACATTCGGCACCTCCTCAACCCAAGCTGATCCTCCCTTATCTAACCTGGTCTTAATTCCTCTCAAGAGGCTTCTGTTTTCCCTTTCTACTGCTTTATTCCCCTAGGGGTGATAAACTAAAGTACAGATTAACTAGATCTTGAGCTTTTCAGCCCACTTCTTGAAAGGATCATTCAGAAACTGAGTTCCGTTATATGTGATGATTGTAGCTGGGATCCCAAACCTGCAGACAATATTATCTTAGGTGAAGTTCACCACGTGCCTACCAATAATGGTAGCCAATGGCTTCGCTTCCATCCATTTGGTAAAGTAGTCGTCATATTCTACGATTAGATCATCACCCTTCCCCTGTACCCTCCAGAGGAGAGGTCCTACTATGTCCATACCCCACTTTATAAATGGCTATGCTGATGTTACTGAGATCATGTCTGCCTTAGGGAGTCTGGGCACAGATGCATGTGCTTGGCAGTCATCACATGCTCAGATAAGCTCCCTGGCATCTTTGTGCATAAAGGGCCCGTAGTATCCTAGATTCATGGCCTTAGCCACTACCTATCTAGGTCCATCGTGCATTTCGCATGAGCCTATGTGCACTTCTCTAATAACGTAATTAGCCTGAAAGGCCCTACACATCTCATCAATGGAACCAAGTAAGACTTCCTATACAAGACTCCATCTTCCATTGTATAATTCTCAATCTTTTCCATTAGAGTTCTAGCATCAACAGGGTCTTCTGATAGCATTCCTTTCTCTAGGTAGTTTTAGATCAGAGTCATCCAGGTCAGACGTTCTTCTTCAACCACCATGTTAACCTCTTGCGCTTCGACAGAGCGCTTGTTCAGCACCTCCACTGGTACTTCTTTAGACCAGTGATCGAGATGAACCGCCGCTAGCTTGCTAAGAGTGTCGGCCTTATTGTTCTCTGCTCTAGGGATGAGAGTTATTCGAAACCTGTTGTGTGTGTTCTCAGCAACGGTTGCAGTAAAAGCAGTGACGCTAGCGAAGGCTATTACTGAGAGTATACACCGGGTGTGTTCGTACATCTACTTCTCTGTATAGATTGTATGTTTTTTTCTTACATATGCAAGGCTGAGATATGTGATATCAAGGGTTTGCTAGATGAAGGAAAGGATAATATACGTGGTATGAAGATCGTTAGGGATCCGAGTGTTAATACTCTGAGGGTGTCACAGTCCATGGTTTACAACGGTAAGTCGATATAGATTATATATGATTTTGTTGGAGGGACACTCCATATTGTTATTGGAGTTTAGTCTATCAGGGGATTGTGTTGTGGAAAAGAATGATAAGTGGTCATATACATATCCGGTTGGAAGCCAGGTGTATCAAGGGGTCTGCACGAGATCTGACATAGAATCTGCAGATGTAGGTATGTTGGATGGGTTTGATCATGGATTACAGATGGACGCATAGATTTTTGTGAATTTTAACTACGTCATGGAAAGATTGATCACTGTCATGGGTAAATCAATCACAAGGTATGAATTTTTGATATGTGTAGTGAGCTCAAAAGCTAAGTTGCGGCACACGGGAGCTTTCTCAACAACTGAAGCGGAGTATATGACACTTACTGGAGCGGTAAAGGAGTCTATTTGGCTAAAGGGACTCTCGATAGTGTCAGGAGCTATGATAAGGTCAGTGGCTGTTAATGCCACCACTGGTGCCTTTATAAAGACGGTCCCCATTCTGAGGTTCTAGCACGGGTTTGAAGTTGTTGCATATCGAAGAAGGCTAATATGTTACTAAGGTGGAAATTGTTGAATATTATTATTCATATTAAAAAGTTTAAGGGGTTAAGTGCATGTTTAGCATAGTATTAGTCAAATTAGGAGACGACTAGGGTGTCTTAAGTTTTCGAGTTGTCGAGTATTATCGACTCGGGTTTAAGAAATCTTAAGGGTTATAGGTTGCTGGTGTGTTTGGGTTTGTCGGGTTTTTAGACAAAGAACATTATCAGATTTCTTGATTTTGGTTTGAAGATCAAGGTTCATGACAAAAAGGTTTTTGATCAAGGGTTCTTTTCTTGGATTGACGTGGACGCAAGGTTGCTTTGAGGTCTCAGGTTAGAGATTCAAAAGGTGTCGAGGGTTTGCTTCTTGGTTACACCACAAGGTTTGCGATAGAAGGATTCTTGATGGTTTCGGCTTTGTTCGGTTTCGACGAAGGGTTTAAAACAAATCTTCAAGGCTGTCCTTTTTTTGCTAAAGGTTGTATTAGCAAAGGGTTTTAGACGACACAATCATACTTCAAAGGGTTCTTGGTTTTTGGGTTCAAGAAAATCAAGGTGTCGAGGTTTGTAAAGAAAAAGAAAGGATTTTTGGTTTAGATGATCATATAAACCAATAGGTATCACAAGCTGTTTTAGGCGTCTTCTTTTTCTAATTGTTGAAAACGTCCAAAAAAGATGATGGGTTTTCTTTTTTGCATGCAAATCGACAAAAATCTTATATCTTTAAAGGATTGTTTATGGAATGGTTTTTAAAATCTTTGTGGGAAAAAATTTAAATATTTTAAAAAACTTTGTATTTAAATAAAGATATCATTACTTTGAAGGGTTTCTTGCATAAGGGGATTTCTTGTTTTGTGATTGTGAGGGTCTATCACAAGCTTTATCAAAAGGGATTAAATAATGACGGGGATGAAGTTTGACATCGAGAAATTCGATAAGAGGAATGACTTTGGGTTATGGCAGGTAAGGATGGAAATATGATATAACATTCATACGCAAAATACAACTTTGATTGCCGGATGCAGATACAAAAGTTTGGTCATGTTAACAAGATCAGAAATATTATTCCAAACAGCCAAGTTACTTTAGCATGCGAGGTAGAAGCATATCTAGCAGACCCGGCTATATTCGCCAAGACCCGGCTATTCCGGTCAAGACCACGCCAGAACCGGCTATATCCGGCCAAGACCCGGCTAAAACCTAGCTATATCCGGCCATAACCGGCTATATCTGGCCAAGACCCAGCTAAAATCCGATGGACCAGGCTATATCCGGTTTGACCCAGCTCTAGCCGGGTCATCCGGTTAAGACCTGACTATAAACGGTTAGATCCCGTCAAGACCCGGTTATATCCGGTCAGACCCGACTAAACCCCGGCTGTATCATGCTAAGACCCGACTATATTCCGTCACGACCCGGCTATATATGTAATATGTTACTTAGAGATGGTACTTAGAATTACGGAGTAACTGATTTCTATAAAACACTAATGTATTGATATTTGTTGATAGGTCCACTTAAAATACTAATGTCATTTTGACTACAAAATATGCCTTGCTTTTAAAAAGAAAAAAAAGAGATATTATATAAAATATAATTAAAGTGCAAGGCATAATACCTTATTTATTGAATAAAAAATTCCATTATGCACGATTCCCAATGCATGGAAAAAAAATTATACTATGTATAGCCAAATAAGAAAAACACAAATCACTGTAGCTTTCGATACTCCTGACGAGGAAGAAATATTTTTTTAAAAAAAATTTCAAAACGCACCCTGAACTTTAACCTATTTACAACTTTTTTATATAACAAACTTTATTTACCACTTATGGCGCGCATATCTATCGACTTATTCGGGAAAAAAATGCCGGTGAAAAGATCGTAGAATTGCGAACAAAACGAGTAGAATATTAAAATGCTTTTGACATGCGTACGCTTTTATAAAAAAATTTAAAGTTTATTTTATATATATATATATATATATATATATATAATGAGACTTTCTTTTCAGAAACATTCTTAGTGCGAGAACTGACAGAACCACCAAAAACATACATGTACGCCTTCAATAATTGTATTTTTGCACATATGTTCTAAAAACAACATATATGTTTTAAAAAAACATATTTGTTCTAAAGAAT
>BQNB010016313.1:0-71823 GCA_026074375.1 Tanacetum coccineum
ACCTTCCTAATATACGGAGTTAAAATCCCGAAATCGGGACATAATAAATAAACAAACACCTTGTGTTTCATTTCATATCGCACATAGTCGAGTGCTATTTTCTAGTAGGCTACAAGTTTCGTGCATAGCACATTAGGGTATATGAACCAGCCACCTTTCTAGTAAGCTCCGTGTTACGCGTGCCACGGCCTGTTCGGGTAGGTGCTAAAATTACTCATGTTTTTTGGATACTTTGTCTGCAAGTTTAATACTACTAATAGAACATAGCACCATTAAACTTGGGGGGCTATAGGGGTATAACGATAACATTATAATTATCTTCTTGCATGTCACGTAAGTATCTCCAGATATAGAAAGTACGTAAGAGGCATTGCAAGTTCGGTACTAAGTCGAATGCCATATTCGCATTACCCGGCCACGGAAGTACGTCTTTCGTCGGCCGTAAGGCGAATGCCATATTCGCATTACCCGGCCACGGAAGTACGTCTTCCGTCGGCCGTAAGTCGAATGCCATATTCACATTACCCGGCCACGGAAGTACGTCTTTCGTCGGCCGTAAGTCGAATGCCATATTCGCATTACCCGGCCACAGAAGTACTCCTTCCGTCGGCCGTAAGTCGAATGCCATATTCGCACTAACCGGCCACGGAAGTACGTCTTCCGTCGGCCTTTATTATACGGGGTCCGCCTTCATCATTATAAATCCTTCTCATCATCCTCTCGTCAGAAACAAACGAGAATGGTATTGCCAATGCTAGTGTTACCCCGACTATAGAAAACCTATTCTTCTTTCGGGGTCTTTACCGTCTAGCCACGGGAAACCAAGCGTTCGAGCACAATCACCAGACACATGTACGTGGGTGCTGCCTAAGATAGGGCATGATTGACACAGTTTGAAGATAGATATGGCGGCGTATGGTTGGAAAGTGCGAACGTCTCCGCGATGGTAAGAGTAGTCCTTTTAGTATAGTAACCGCGGCTACAGCCACGCTTACTAGACTGGGGGGACATGATGACGTATAGTGTGGACCGACCCGGCCCACTTATACTATTAAGGGCTTACTTACTGAGGACGTATAGCATAAGTCTAGCATAACATGATCAAAAACCATATCATACTAGACTGGGGGACATGTTGGCGTATAGTCCGGAATGGGCCGGACCCAATGGGCCGAACCCGATAAGAGGGTGGCCCACATCCTACGTAACCCTAATCTATACACTATATATACAAGGGTAGGATCATCCTAGTTGAACAGGTTATTCTCTACCACCTCTTTACTATATGCTTATACTATTCGGACTTGACCGTCAGAGGGTGGATCCCGAGTTCTGGCCTCGGGTCCCCTTCTAACCCGTTCTTCTTTGTTGGCAACACTATTCAAGGCCCGAGAAGACAACGAACGGCACCAGGAGAGTCATCAGGACCGGCCCGACCAAATTATGCATCAACAAATAAGATATAGAGTAAATTACATCGTTCGTCCTTGTAGTTTGTACAAAATCTCTATCACGGTCCTTGATCTTTTCTTTTGCATGTTTGATCTTTATGATCAAACTATGTTGCGTTGATATTTTCTTTTACATGTTTGATCCTTATAATCTCAAACCACTAGGACGAATGGTGTAATTTACTTCAAAATAAATGCATAATTAAAATAATCTAAAAGAAATTTTAAATTACATGTATGGTCCATGTGGTTTGCGTTAACTTTCTCCTTTAGTTCTTTGACTTTTTCTTCTGACCTAGATAGTCCCCAAATCCAAAATCCTTAACATTCACACTTCCTTGACCAAATATTTAAGTTTGATTGTTAAAACCTATCATGTGACTTGCACATGAGAGCAAAATAGTCTCTTCATGAATATCATTTTATCTCGGTCTAAATTACTGCTCGATGCTTATTTTTTACATTCACCATCTACAATGATTAAATAAATAAATTCCAAGTACCTCACCATGTCACCAACTTATGTCTTCCAAACACACGACCATCTCAACTCTATATGTGTGTGATGATGAAGTCAAGGTTGTCCCGGGGATTTTGATTGCCCTTGGCAGTAACTAAAAAAGGCATTATGTGAGTAAAAGAATGTTATCGATGCTAAAATAAAGCTTCAAATATTCAAATATACTAATCGGCGTTAAAAAATTTAAATATCAAGAAATACTATTACAAAGACCATTTTATTGTATGAATCGAGCAATTCTTCTAGCATTTTTCGAAGAAAAGTTCTTCACCATCTCCTTATAATCAAAATTACTTTACAAATTGTTCTCAATAGCTATCAATGCTAATCCATTAAGTCTCTCTTGTGACATTGAGTTGACTACAAGAAAACTTAAGACTCTTGTCATCATAGGACTTCAACTGATCAAAAGAAAACAAGAAACCAAATATATTTATATACTCTCTGTATTGTTGGAATCTTGTTTTAAGATAACCAATTGCCTGATCAACAAAATATAAAAAATAATTGACCTTGAAGGACTCATGCGCATAAAATGAAGCATCATGATCAACTCGATTCTAGTCAAATTGTCTTTTTCTATGAATTACACGCTTTTGAACGAACACAATTAGGGATGAGCATGGTACCGGTCCCGTACCGAATTAGTGGTACCGATTTTTTTTCGAGCATAAATTAGTGGTACCGGTACCGTACCGAACGGGATTCGGGTACCGGGAAATCGGTGGGTTTTCCTGTTTTTTTCGGTTATTTCCCGATTTGGTACCGGTCCCGTACCGAATTAGTGCTCCCGATTTTTTTTACTCGAATCACGGTATCGGTCCCGTACCGTCTACTGGGATTCGGTACCGTTTCGGTACGGAACCGGTACTGTTCCGGTTCGTTACCGGGATTCGGGTCTATATGCTCATCCCTACACAAGATCAATATCCATTTCAACGGCAATTTCTTTAGCATCATTAATGGCTTTAGATAGTCCCATATCTCTAAACTCCTCAAAGAAAGATATCAATCCTTTGACTTCTTTAATAGCGATATCAATAAGCATATCATTGGATTGTAACTTTTTGCTCACCAAATTTACCGCGTATAAGATCTCGAACCAAATAACTATTGCTACTAAAAACTCAAAATCACCAAGTTAATCCTTTAACATTCTCTTTCAAAAGTTGCCACCTTTTGGAAGAATTGACAAATATTGTGTAATTGTGTTATATTATTCCAAAAAAGTCTCTACATTTAGCACAAGTATTAGCCATGTCACGTAATGCAAGATTAAGACTATGACAACCACATGGAGTATAAAACGCTCTTTGATTTATATCAAAAAACCGCTTTTGTACTCCTTGATGTTTCCTTTTCATATTTGATGCATTGTCATAACCTTAACCACACTTCAATTCATCTAGTGTAACATCAAAAAGTCTTTTCCTCGTGGTTTCATGAGCATTCAAAATTCCTAAAAATGATTGTTCTCTGGTAACACATGTTGAAGAAGAATTTACATACCTCAATATCAAGGATATTTGTTCTTGGTGCATTATGTCGTGGCCCGACTTCTTTATATTTATGGTCCGCTCCAAAAATTATGCCGCGGCCTGCTTCCTTAGTCGGCGTTTACCATATTTAATATACATTTTCAAAAACAAGAAAAAAAAAACAAAAAATTTGTTTCAACAAGAAACAATATAATTTTTTGATTAAGCCATGACTTGGTAAAAACGTTGCATACAACGGCATGCCATATTAAATGGTTTAGCAAATATTATTTTGCATATTTATCCCTCATTTGCAAAGATTATGCTATTTATGTGGGGGTGATGATTTACGATTATTTGTCTGCACGCCTGGACTTGTTTTCCTTTTTGACATCCACGGTCGCAAGCTCCGTCCTTTCGTGACGCTCCGCACGTCTGAACGTATTTTATTTTTTGGTATTCGCGGTCACCAACCGCATCACCATTGCGGCCTCGAGCCTTCCGGAGGTAAATCACCGGTCAATGAACTTGGACACTCCCAAAGTCTTTGTACCTTGCATTTTGGAAGTTTACTTCACAATGACTAACATCATGAGCCACGGAACCTTTATCCACACGGCATGTTCCGATTACCAACGCAGCGGATATCCGCTCTTTTGTCATAACGACTTCCATTGCTTACATAAGCATGGAGACACGGGGCTACAACCCCTCCATGCCCCCATTGAGCTCTGAATGAGTATTTAAGATTATACATTTGGAGTCAACATTTGTACTCTCGGCCGGGGGCAACCCGCGGCTAACTATTTTGATCACCGGCCAACTTATGTAGGTCCACGAATAAACTAAATCGAGTACTTTTCATTCTTTATCAATGCATCCATGGAAAGTTTTTTTAGCTATCATCATTATGACACATGACCGTGCCTTGGTCGTTTTTATGGCTTACGTAGTCCTATATGTAACTAGCGCTTGCGGAGGTGTGAAGGGGGCGTGCAAGTCTTACTTACATAAACGTAAAAACATTTGTTGTACACGTTCTTATGCCTATTATTAGTTAAATCATATTACATTTAATTCATATCCACTACCTTCCTAATATACGAAGTTAAAATCCCAAAATCGGGACATAATAAATAAACAAACACCTTGTGTTTCATTTCATATCGCACATAGTCGAGTGCTATTTTCTAGTAGGCTACAAGTTTCGTTGCAGCACCATTTAGGGTATATGAACCAGCCACCTTTCTAGTAAGCTTCGTGTTACGCGTGCCACGGCCTGTTCCGGTAGGTGCTAAAATTACTCATGTTTTTTGGATACTTTGTCTGCAAGTTTAATACTACTAATAGAACATAGCACCATTAAACTTTGGGGGCTATAGGGGTATAACGATAACATTATAATTATCTTCTTGCATGTCAAGTAAGTATCTCTAGATATAGAAAGTACGTAAGAGGCATTGCAAGTTCGGTACTAAGTCGAATGCCATATTCGCATTACCCGGCCAAGGAAGTACGTCTTTCGTCGGCCGTAAAGCGAATGCCATATTCGCATTACCCGGCCACGGAAGTACGTCTTCCGTCGGCCGTAAGTCGAATGCTATATTCGCATTATCCGGCCACGGAAGTACGTCTTTCGTTGGCCGTAAGTCGAATGCGATATTCGCATTACCTGGCCAAAGAAGTACTCCTTCCGTCGGCCGTAAGTCGAATGCCATATTCGCACTACCCGGCCGGATAGTACGTTTTCTGTCGGCCTTATTATCCGGGGTCCGCCTTCATCTATTTATAAAATCCTTCTCATCATCCTTCTCGTCAGAGGAAACAACAAGAATGGTATTGCCAATGATAGTGTTACCCCGACTTTAGAAAACCTATTCTTCTTTCGGGGTTCTTTTCCGTCTAGCCACGAGAAACAGCGTGTTCGAAAGCACAATCACCCCAAACACATGTACGCGGGTGCTGCCTAAGATAAGGCATGATTGACACAGTTTGAAGATAGATATGGCGACGTACGGTTGGAAAGTGCGAACGTCTCCGCGATGGTAAGAGTAGTCTTTTTAGTATAGTAATCGCGGCTACAGCCACGCTTACTAGACTGGAGGGACATGATGACGTATACTGTGGACCGACCCGGCCCACTTATACTATTAAGGGCTTACTTACCGAGGACGTATAGCATAAGTCTAGCATAACATGATCAAAAACCATATCATACTAGACTAGGGGAGATGTTGACGTATAGTCCGATATGGGCAGACCCACTGGGGCCGAACCCTGAATAAGAGGGTGGCCCACATCCTACGTAACCCTAATCCATACACTATATATACAAGGGTAGGATCATCCTACTTGAACAGGTTATTCTCTACCACCTCTTTACTATATACTTATACTATTCGGACTTGACCGTCTGAGGGTGGATCCCGGGCTCTGGCCTCGGGTCCCCTTCTAACCATTTCTTCTTTGTTGGCAACACTATTCAAGGCCCTAGAAGACAACGAACGGCACCAAGAGAGTCATCAGGACCGGTCCGACCAAATTATGCATCAACAAATAAGATATAGAGTAAATTACATCGTTCGTCCTTGTAGTTTGTACAAAATCTCTATCACGGTCCTTGATCCTTTTCTTTTGCATGTTGATCTTTAGAATCAAAACTTTGTTGCGTTGATATTTTCTTTTACCTGTTTGGATCCTTTTATATCTCAAACACTAGGACAAATGGTGTATTTCCTTGCAAAATAAATGCATTATTAAAATAATCTAGAAAAGGAATTTTGAAAATTACATTATGGTCCATGTAGTTTGCGTTAATCTTTCTCCTTTAGTTCTTTGACTTTTCTTCTGTCTAGATGTCCCCAAATCCAAAATCCTTACATACACTTCCTTGACCAAATATTTAAGTTTGATTGTTAAAACCAATCATGTGACTTGCACATGAGAGCAAAATAGTCTCTTCATGAATATCATTTTATCTCGGTCTAAATTATTGCTCGATGCTTATTTTTTACATTCACCATCTACAATGATCAAATAAATAAATTCCAAGTACCTCACCATGTCACCAACTTATGTCTTCCAAACACTACGACCATCTCAACTCTATATGTTTGTGATGATGAAGTCACGGTTGTCCCGGGATTTGATTGCCCGTCGGGCAGTAACTAAAAAAGGCATTATGTGAGTAAAGAATGTTTTCGGACGCTAAATAAAAGCTGCAAATATTCAAATATACTAATCGGCATTAAAAAAATTTAAATATCAAGAAATACTATTACAAAGACCATTTTATTGTATGAATCGAGCAATCTTTCTAGCATTTTTCGAAGAAAAGTTCTTCACCATCTCCTTATAATCAAAATTACTTTACAAATCGTTCTCAATAGCTATCAATGCTAATCCATTAAGTCTCTCTTATGACATTGAGTTGACTACAAGAAAACTTAAGTTGTTCATCATAGGACTACCTAACTGATCAAGAAAACAAGAAAACCAAAATATTTTATATCTCTGGTATTGTTGAGAATCTTGTTTTAGCATAACCAATTGCCTGACATCAACAAAATTATAAAAAATAATTGACCTTGAAGGATCTCTCGCATGAATGGAAGCATTCATGATCAACTCGATTCTAGTCAAATTGTCTTTTTCTATGAATTACACGCTTTTGAACGAACACAATTAGGGATGAGCACGGTAATAGTCTGTACCGGAATTTCGTGGTTGTACGAATTTTTTTCCGACCATAAATAGTGGTTACCGTTAACATACCCGAATGGGATTCGGGTCCGGTTACCGGGGGAAATTCTGGTGGATTTTCTGTTTTTTTGGTAATTTCCCGATTTGGTACCGGTCCCGTACCGAATTAGTGCTCCCAATTTTTTTTTACTCGAATCATGGTATCGGTCCCGTACCGTCTACTGGGATTTGGTACCGTTTCAGTACGGAACCGGTACTGTTCCGGTTCGTTACCGGGATTCGGGTTTCTATGATGCTATCCCTTCCAACAAGCTCAAATCGATTCAACGGCATTTCTTTAGCATCATTAATGCGCTTTTAGGATAGTTCCATTCTCTAAACTCCTCAAAGAAAGATATCAATCCTTTGACTTCTTTAATAGCGATATCAATAAGCATATCATTGGATTGTAACTTTTTGCTCACCAAATTTACCGCTTATAAGATCTCGAACCAAATACTATTGCCTACTAAAAACCTAAAATAACCACCAAGTTTATCCTTTAAAACATTTTTCTTTCAAAAGTTGCCACCTTTTGGAAGAATTGGCAAATATTGTGTAATTGTGTTATATTATTCCAAAAAAGTCTCTACATTTAGCACAAGTATTAGCCCATGTCACGTAGTAATGCTAGATTAAGACTTAAGACAACCACAAGAGTATAAAACGCTCTTGATTTTATATCAAAAAACGCTTTTGTATCCCATGATGTTTCCTTTTATATTTGAAGCATTGTCATAATCTGAACCACATTCAATTATCTTGTGTAACATCAAAAAGTCTTTTCCTCGGTGGAGGTTCAAAGGATTCAAATTCCTAAAAATGATTGTTCTCTGGTAACACATGTTGAAGAAGAATTTACATACCTCAATATCAAGGATATTTGTTCTTGGTGACTTGTATCGGGGGTACAATCATGTATCATAGAGAAATACTTTGCTTCCTTTACTTTTTTAATAATTTCTGATTTGATTTCACGAGCAAGCAATAGTATTAACTCATTTTGGATTGTGTGACCAAGATAATGTATATGCATGTCATCTCTCGTAATACGCCGCACATGCTCTTTGATAACAGGGTCAAATTCTTGCAACATTTCTATAATGCCCAAAAAGTTTTCGTTGCTTTTTGTACAACTTCTCATTTGTTTCATGAAATGCTAAATTGTGTTTAGCAAGAAATTTCACAACTGAGATGATTATGAAGATGACGTTTATCCAATGATCTTTCTCTTTCTCAAATTGTTCTTGCGCAACCTTATCAACTGTCTCATTCTTTTTTACTCTTTGTCGCATCTAAAACCACTTAGCCATATTAGTAACATGTTCTAAACCAACTTTATGCTCTTTAAGTCTACTTCCAAGATTTTTCCAATCTGAAAAACCTTCATTATATAACTGACCTTTTGCGGTGCCTTTTTTAAGTAGTTCACAACAAAAACAAAAATCTTTGTCTAGCTCTTTCGAATATACCAGCCATTCTCTATCACACTTCTCATTGTTTGGTAAAATTCTAGTGTAGTAAGCAGCAGTAAACCGTCTAAAACTTTTATCTTTAGGACCCTTCTCAATAGATTTATCTCTTTTCAGACCCTTTGCTCTACTAGACGCTTAATCATGTCAGAATTAAGACTATCCCAATTTCTTGGATCAAAGATATCAACATTAATATCGACATCAACATCCTCAACATGGTCATAATCAACACCAGTCTCCTCAATAGGAACATCATCATCATCATCATCATCATTATAGTAAAGTTTAACATCATCTACATCCTCATTGTTAACATCATTAACATCCTCATTGTTAACATCAGTATTATTAACACCATCTTCATCAACATATTCATCACTATTATCACCACCACCAACATCTTCATTATTTGAAGAGGAAACATGAGGAATTTTTATGACATAATCGTCCATAGTGCCACTTTGAGACTGCGTGAGATGTTCGGCTTTATTATTCTCCAAACGCTTTGCATATTCAGATTTTTGCTAAGTAATCAAAAAATAACTACTCAACAACCTGTAACTTTCATAAAGAATGAGTAACTAATAGGTAAAAAAACTAGACTTAGACATTATATTACATCTTTAAAGCGTCATTACTCATTATCAATCTATCGTACTTTAAATTTATTTGACAAGCTCAAGTTCTAAATCTTAAGGGTTCAACTACAACAATGCAATAAATAAATCTCTCATATACTATCATCACTTTAGTACACAATTAAGTAATAAACGTTTTCGAAGTAAAATTCAAAAGGTATAGAGTAAACTGACAACTACTAACTATATAATAAATAAACCTATATAATTACTGGGCATGAATTTATATGATAAATAACTAAATCAAAAGAAAATGTGACAAGGTAATACTGACTAATTTTCTTATTTCCCTATTCCATAACAACTAGAATATATGGTTCTATTATTCCAATCGGAGGTTTCTAAAACTGATCTTAGCCAATCGCGTCCATCAGTAAGAATGTAACATGATATGGTTGCTATAGTTGGTAAATAAATACAATATAATTTAAAGAAAATAAAGATAAACCCTAACAAATTGAAAATCTCAATTAAAAATTCAATGTTAACAAGTAGAGCCAAAACAAATGAGTGAATGACGTATCGACCATCGTCCAAGCGTACGATTGTTCTCAATCTCAAAACTGAAAAGTATCGTATGGTTTTTTTTCTTGTTTGTGGGGTGGGGACGCGGTGTTTATATATAAATTAGCCTTCTCAAATGAACGCTTGTCTATATATATAGTTATGATCAAATAAGAAGTTTTCTTAAAATAAAAAGGATAAGAAGTAACTATAACCACATATCTGAGATGCACCGACTTAAATTAGATGCATCTCTATAATCTTAGATGCATTATAACGCATCGTAATGTGTTTTCTAGCTTTTAATTAGATGCATATACGTATATTAGATGCATTTCATTTTTTCTCTTGGTTTTTGTTCCTCTGCATGTGTCAAAATCATGAAAATTAATTTGCACCATCTACACATCAAATTAACTTTCGAAACTCAAAATGATGCATCTAAATGAATAGAAATGCATCTAATGCAAGTCATTCCATCTAAAATGTGTAGTTTTAGTCACTTCTTATTTTAATTTACTTCTCACTGAATCTCTACTATATATATATATATATATATATATATAGGGGACCGTTCTTTGCAGAACCATTTTTTTGTACAGAACCACTTTTGGACCAATAAGAATTTTGTTAAATTAAATATTTTCTTTTTAATTCAAAAGGGTATAATAGGAAAAAAACATTTTGACTTTTTTTGTATTTTTTATTAAAAAATGTTTTTTTAATACCCATTAAATTTTGGATATTTTTAATTTTTTTTCCTAGATACAAGTTTTTTTTTAAAATAAGGTGCATATATGTTTTTTTAATTGTAAATTTACCTACTACAAATTAGCCATGAAACTAGTCTTTTTCTTAAAATGGTAATTGCATATATGTTCTAATATACATTATCTTCGAATATTTATAACAAAAAACATAAGCATAACAAGTTTTTTTGCTTAGAATGGTGTACTAATATACATTATCTTCGAATATTTATAACAAAAAATATAAGCATATTCATGTAATCTCTAAATTTATGAGAAAGCCAAAACATAAATGCAATATACAAAACTTGATATCAAATAAAATACAATTTAAATACAAATGTATATTGTTAAATACATATGTGCAAGAGATTTAAAAACATGTATTCGCTATTGGAAGAACATGAGTGCACGCTTCGAGAACATATATGCACGGCTTCAAGAACATATATGCACGGCTTCAAGAACATTTATGCACCATCTAAAAAGCATAAGTGAATCCATTGATGATCTTGACCACACATTGTCATTCTTATGATTCCTTGAAACAAATAGCATTGTAGTCATAAACCAAATAAACTGTAACAAACATTTGACTTTCTAAAGGTAACAGACATGAATAGTTAGAGAAAAAAAGACAATCATTCTAATTATAACCTTACTAAAACACTATCGTCTTTTGATGTAAATGTTTAATTGATATTATAAAAACACAAAAACATATTTGACAGATTAACGAGCCATGTTAATTTATTGTACTAGTTAAAAAGCCTTACCATCTTCAAATCTCTACCATATCTACGATAGTATTTTTATAAAACAAATCCTTCATCTTGTAACTTTTCTATTAATTAATTAAAATATTGTTTTAAGATTCATTTATAATTTTAAGTAAATCTGACTTTATGCAGAAGACCATTTCCATACTTTAGCTAAGTCAAAAGTTTAAATGATTTACTAAAGAAATACTTTTCGTGCTTCATTTCGTGCACATACTTGTACCGCTTAGAATTTATACTAGTATTTGTATTACTCAATAATTTAAGCTTTGAAATAAACACAAGCGAAAAACCAAAAACCAGGAATTCGTAACTCGTAACTCACCTCTGTCGACATTTCCATGGATGATGATGATGGTGCGTCCATGAAAGGCCCTTTGAAGAAGATGAAGCCGATTAGCTTATGTACCGCGAACATGGACGATTGTGGAGAACCAATTTGTCATACTACCAGGATCTGGTTGCCAAAAAACCCACCAAAAAACAAGATCTTGAGTCTTGACCCACCACCCAGCACCACTTCTTGACCTCCACAACGATCACAACTATGGCCATATCTAAAAACACGACCACAACCTTAAATCAAAATCTTGAAAATCCACATACAAAATAATCAGATCTGAAAATCCTACCACAAAACTACCCAATAAGTCTAAAAAACGATTACTTATAAGCAACGACAAACACCCCGGATCAGATTAATTCAATTCTGCCCCAAAGACGACTGGATCTGATGACGACGAATGGATCGGTTATTGATAAACATTCGATTACATGTACGATATAGAGAGGAAACCATGGTAGTCGTGATCATTCCAGAGACAAAAAAGCACACATGATTGTTGATTGTTATGGTGGCTGGAAAATAATATTGGAGAGAAAAAAGGGTGGTTAGGGTTATGGAGAAAGAGATGTTTTCAGAGAGAGAAAAATATAAATTGATTCATTCTTTCAAAGAACCTGACGTATTTTGTAGAGATATAATTTCATATGATTTTAAAATATGTAAATATGAAATACCTTAAATGCCCTTTTTTTTACAGATCATCACATGATATTTCAATAATTACCATCATGCCACATCAATTTATATCCATTGATCAAATAATCCAACAGTTTTAAAGTGGTTCTGTAGGTTCGGTACAAAAAAGTGGTTATGCAAAGAAAATGCCACTATATATATATATATATATATATATATATATATATAGGGGTAAGCGCGGTTCCAGAACAGCACCGAACCGAACCTGAACCGCGAAAACCGAGAACCGAAAATCTCATTCCATAGGAACCGAGAACCGGACCGAGAGGCATTCTCGGTTCTAGTTCGGTTCTCGGGTTCGGTTTGGGTTTCTCGGTTCTTACCCATTAGAACCGATTTATGCTAGCTGTGTGTTAACATTATGAATAATTTCATTTAACTAATAGACTTTACATTAAAGATATGTTTCCAGTTCCATGATAGGCACCAAAAACATTGTTTCTGTTACAACTTATAACTTCCAACCCAGTTAATACAAAACAACTTACAAGTTACAACTTCCATAATTAATACAAAATACATGAACATAAAACATGAGTTGTAAGTTGGAAACTTATAATAGAAAGTTCAGCACTTCCATAGTTTCATTTGTTCACAAAAAGCATTCCATAACTTCTAATTTTTCTTAATGAACTTTCTACCCCATGTTTTGTTCCCCTTTCTCTAGTTCATATTCCATGTCTTTCACAATCTCGTCGTCATTCAGCAGGTCTTCAAGGCTATCTACATTTATCGGCTTTCTCGACTTTCTCACCCAATCTTGCGTGCAAATTAAAGCCTCTACAATTTTAGTTGACAATGAAGTTCTATAATATTCTAATATTCAAATAAACTATATTTATAGAGATCCTACCTTAAAGAACTGATCATACGTGATGTATAATTCTTTCTTGTATTGGGCTTTAAATTAGGCTTGTGTATAAATGAGTTTGGCTTCTGAAAAATGTATACATGAGTTGGGCTTTTGAAAAAGTTGGTGCCTCTCCAAAATACGAGGCCCCTATGGCCCATGTTTCCCTTGTCTATCTCCAGTCCACCCTCGATAAAGTTGTGATGACTGCGACATTTCGTGCCCACAAAAAAAACAAAAAAAACATCACCTTTACACAAATTCTAAAATCAAATAAAGCTATATGTGAATATATATCAATGTTTAATCAATACGGAGATTTTACTTTTAACTAATTAGATGTGATTTCCTGATGACGTTTGTCAATCCTTTGGTGGTGGTATGCATTTTGTATTATGTATGTTTTCTTTTTTGTTGTTTAAGATTTTTGGGTACTAATGTTTGAGTGAAAACACTCGATAGCGATTTGTTAAACTTTTGTAGAATTGTACGTGTTTAACCCCTTTAGTTTCAAAACAAACTTCAGGATAAATTTGAAGTTATTTGGTAGGTTAAGGATGCATTTTAAAAGTTTCTATTTGTTAAACTTCAACATTTTTTTATAAAATTGTACGCATGTCAGGAGTATATCAATATTTCGCTCGTTGTGTTAATAATCCAACGTTTTCTCTAGTTTATTTTTTCAAAGAAAAAGCTACGTATTTTTTGATATTTGGTAAATAAATTTGTTATGTAAAAAATCATATATAGTAAAATCTTCAGGGTAGTTTTCGCAATTTGTTGCATATTTTCAGGGGGTATAATTTTCTCTTTTAGGTTGGGCTGATTTTTTTGGCTAAGCATTGGCCCGTCGTTGAAGCGAAGATGTTTCTCCTAATATATATAGTAACAATTACTCCCTTTGTCCCAAAATAATTGTCATCTTTTGAATTTAAAAAAAAAAATTCAACTTTGATCTTATATAAATTTTTTGTATTATATAATATTGATGAAAATTATACTAATGAAAATGCAATTAAAAACCAACTTATTCATATATTTGGAATCAAATATTATATAACACAAACAAAAATATATAAGATTAAAGTTGAAAAAAAAACATTAAAAAAGCATAATTATTATGGGATGGAGGGAGTACTAACTTCGAAAATTTCAACTAATTGCTTGTTTCAAGTGATGAACCTCTTTGTTAATTTGTCAGGCAAAAAACTTTTAAAATACACATTGGTGACTAGTTATCTATACCACATATAAAACATTTTGCACTCTCTTTCTTCATTTAATGCTTCAAAAATTTTAAGTAATCTAAGTTATAAAGCATATTGTATAATACTTCTAATGCACAAATAAAACTTAATTTTAAGCAATACAAGTTTTAATGCTTTGTTTACTACTATTAAATGCACATATACATCAATTCAACACATATAATCAATGCTAGAATTAAATATACCCTCTTACTCATACGTACAACTAATATAACACATGATACAATCTATTTAATGCCTAAAAATTATGTAACACAAGAATTTATTCAATATGTACAATTAATTGATGCACTAACTTAAAATTAAGCATTACAACTACAAAAACTCAATGTACAAAACAGCTAAAGAAGTCCTTAAGTCATACCGGTTTTTACCGTTAGAGATAAAGTTTACTATTCGAGAGACTTAGGTAACAACAACGACCCGAAATCATGAGTCTTTTTGACAACACCATCAACAACCACACTTTGACATTTTAATATGAGATAGTGTGTGATAAATTTATTCCCTAAAATTATCATCAAGTGTAAAGTCGTTACCATGAAAAACGTGTATTCGAAAAATATAGCTCGCTAAATTTTTTTATTAAAGGGTACCCGCCGCCGCATCATGCGGGTACCCTGCTATTTACATTTTAAACACCCTAATTAATGATATTATAAAAATATCTTCAAAATGAAAAATACAAGTTATTATACATATTTTACAAACTAATAAAAAACATAAAACTTCCTAAAATTTATATGCTAACAAGTTGATGGTACATATGATTTAAAAACCGGATCGGACCAACTGGTTTAACTGAATACTAGAGTCGCCACCGGTTTGGCCGGCCAATAAAATCCGTCTGAAAACTATTCGGAGATAACCGCGGATACGGTATAAACGGGTGGATCAGGTCGGACTATGATCAATTTTTATTATTATTCTCCGGTTAATCGGTTTATCATTTTTATGTTGTGACGCCTAAACTTTAATCACAGGGTACCCGCCGCCGCAACGCGCGGGTACCCTGCTAGTGTGATTATGAAGTATTTTCGATAATAGTATTTTTACACTTGATTAACTTTTTACCCAATGAGTGTCATAATTGAAATCAAATGTATTAACAAGAGATAATGTAACAAAAACTATATGAGCTACAATTTAACAGACCCGTAAATATATCAAGTCAGCGAATATCATGCAAAAAAGCTCGTCAATATTATTAAAAATGATCGATACCATCCTATACATTGGCTTAAGAAATATATCTAACTCCAAAATGTGAAAACACTTAGATAAGATGTATCATTTGACATATCATGAAGAACAATTGTAAACACAAACACAAGGGTATTCCCTGCAGCCGGGGTATAGTCTGGTGAAGCAGGGGTATAGTCAGGAGTGTTTGTAGAGGAAAAAGCATCCTCAACATCGGAATCAAATTGGATGATAATAGGGTAGGTGGAGGTAGACATAACTCTGTAACAACCCAGTAGAAAATAACATAAGTTATTTATATAATAGTTATGTATCATTTGTTAAACAAATTTCTTTACATATTATTTAGGAAAAGTAGTGGCATGGAGGACTTTCTTGGATAGAGAAAGTAGTTATAGTTTAGGTTTTAACCTTATTCTCTATAACTCATGAGCTCTGATGCCAATCTGTAACACCCCAATAATTCACATAGTACCGGAAGCTAATTTGGGGTATTACTTCACGTAACAACAGTCATAATCATAGAAAATGACTCATAAAGAGATGTTTTGGAAAATTTAGTTATCATTCAATAATGTTTCAAAGTTTTACAAAAGGAGATCCCAAAATGGATATAAAACATAGTGTTTGAATGATAACAGTTTGGACGTCTTCAAGTCTATGCCACTCCGTGCCTTAGACTACTAATTACCTGAGATAAACATGCTAAAATGGTCAACACAAAGGTTGAGTGAAATTTACTGGTTTATAATATAATGGTTGAATACAAGTTAACGTAAATGGTAATAAATGTATAATTACAATTATCTTGGAAAACAATATTATTGCACTAAGCTTATGATACTCAAACGTTAACATGGAAATCATATCAATGATATTTAAGGAATAAATGTCCTTCTGGAAAGGTAATTTGGCAATTACCTATTATTTCTCAAATATAGTGTGCTTGGTTACCTTACTGTTAAACACAAACGGGATTCATCAATTCTGATAGATCTATCCACAAATATTCGCGTTCATGTTACGGTGATTAATGGTTCATGATATAAGGGATATTGGCAATGGAGGTAACTTAGGCAATAATATATATCAAGATAGCATACATTTAGAAAAATACTTGTATTCATGGTTTATAGCATGTATCTCCCCATGAGATTTGGAAAACATATAAAGGTGGGACTATGAACTCACCTTAACGAGAAATCTTGATTGACATAAAAAGTGACTCAAATGGAAATAAACGGCTTCGTCACGCAACCTGGGGTAATATATCAAGGCTTAGTTTTATATTTCAAAACATTATTTCATAAAATTTAACGTAAATATTAAATTTATTAACTTGTGAAAATATCAAATCACTGTTCGGGATATTATAATCCAGAGGTCATGTAGTGAACGTTTGAGGAGCTATGACACTTTAAATCGTAAATCCAGCAACTCGTCAAAATGTCTACCCAAATGAAAGCCCCTCACATGAAATTCCATAGTAACGTGATACGTTATAATTTAAATGATAATATTTTATCTTTTTAAGTTTCTTCAAAAGCTAGTAGATAATAAATTATGTTAAATATATAGCATAATTATTTTTATATGTTTCGATCGATGAATGAAATGATAAATGTCTTGGGTTTTTAATAAAATCGAGTCTTATATTGTTTAAATATATTTTTATTATTTTTTTAAATATAAAAATATTATATTTTATACACTCAAGAATTGAAAATGGCAATATATACCCTTGGTATATATTATTTGACAATTTTAACCCCTTTATATAAATTTTAAATATTTAACCCTTAACTTTAGAGTTTGGCAATACATGCCCTTGTAGTTTAACTTTAGAGTAATTATATTTTTGGCCCGAAAGTTTAAAAGTTTCAAAAGTTAATATATATACCCTAAAGGATAATTCGATTTGCATTTTTAGTCCAAAATCCATATACTTTGTATTTTTGAATCTGATTTTGTTTTGCAGCATTTAGCTTATCATAATAAGGTAGAAATAAGTTAGTTTTTGTAGATTTAATAAGCTTATAGCTTATGAAATGAGCTTATAAGCTCGAAAACTCAAAAAGGGTGCGTTTGGTTTTGAAATAATAAACCGAAAGCTTAGAGCTTTTAGGGTTTGTTTCAATGTTTAGAAAAGTGATATTATAGCTTATTAGAGTAGCTTATAAGATCAGCTTATGGCTTATAGCTTTTAGGGTTTTACGAAAATAGTTTTTAGGGTTTTAAGGGTGCGTTTGGTTTAGGAAAACCAAATGTGTAAGCTTAGGGTTTAAGGGCTTATTCCATGAGATTATAAAAGATGTATAAGAGCTTATCAAGATCAGAATAAGCTTAAGCTATCTTATTTTAAGGTTTATATGGATTAGGGTTTCCAAAATGGGTCATTTTAGGGTTCGGCTTGGTTTAAGGGTTTTCAAAATGATTTTAGCTTATACATGGCTATATTTTAAGCTTACTAAAGATCTAGGATACATTAGGAGCTTATTGAACAAGTTATAAGATTTACAAGAGCTTGAAATGGTTCGAAAGGATTGATATGACCCAAAAGATTAGGAGATGAATCAAGGACTCTTCTTTAACTTAGCTTGGCTTCTAATTAGCTTAATCTTCCTTTCTTCCATTCTAGGGCTCGGCTAGGTCATCATTTTTGAGAGATGGTTTAGTTTAGTGGTGAATTATAAAAGTGTGCATGGTTTTGGGTATATATAGGGCTCGAATAGAAGTGGTGCCCAAGTTGGGAAGGGTGGTGGCCAAGTTCTAGCAATTAGTGACTAAGGAGAGCTAAAAGGATAGCTTAGCAAGGTGTTAGAGAGTAGGGAGGGCAAGGTGATGAGGTGGTGACAAGGTGGTGGTGAGGTGTCGAGGTACTTAACTTGGGGCTCAAGGGTGGTAACAATGTGGTAGGCAAGGTGGTGGATCATGGTGAAGGGTGTTAGCTTAGTTTTGGCTTAGTTCATAACTAGTTAGACTAGTTAGGGTTTCGGGTTAGGGTTTTAGGGTTTCGTCGAGCTAGGGTGGTGTTGGAGGGAAGAACTAGTTCAAATGTGGTGCTGAAACAAGTTGTAATCCATGCTTAAAAGATGGTACAAAATCTCATAGAAATTTGGAAGAAAAATGGTTAATTTTGAATTCATACATAATCGGGTTGTACTTTAGGCTTAAAGAGTTGTACTAGGGTTTTGGAGGGAAAAATTATTCAAAAATTATGAATTGGTAACTTGTACACATGCCTTATAAGTTTGTACATTTGTATTGTATGAAAACTTTACATGTAGTCGGGGTTTTGATATAAACGTTAACGTATAAAGTTCGTTTTATATTAAACGTATGGATGGGACGTTAGATAGATAATGTATGTGGTAAAAATGAATATTAGAATATATTGCATTACATATTATAACGTTTACTTGATATAAACATTGATGGAATTGTCATTGGTAGGTGCGCGAGCTCGTTTACTTTGGAAATGTAAGTTTCGTTATATAATGGATGGAATTAAACAAAAATATTTCTGTGAAAATGGTTGTATTTAATATAATAGGTGGAAATTACATTGAGGAAAATTATGGGTTTTTATAGTCTCCTAACCTTATAGAAATCTCGTCTCAAGATTTAGTTAGATGTTGGAGTGATGTTTAAAAATTGATGTGGATATTTTGCATGAATTTGATCTTCGCGTTCCCACGTGAATTCTGGTCCACTTTTAGAGTTCCATCTTACTTTGACTATAGGGATATGAATTCATTTTAGTTGTTTGACTTTTTAATCCATGATTTCTTTGGTTCTTCCAGAAAGTTGAGTTTGTCATCGAGCCAAAGCTCTTTCACTGGAATGATAAGGGTTTTGTTAGATATGCACTTCTTTAAATTAGAAACGTAGAAGGTACTGTAGATATTACTGAGTTCTTCAAGAAGCTCAAGTTTGTATGCCACTAGGCCGACCCTAGCAAGGATCTTAAATGGTCCAATGTACCGGGGGTTAAGCTTTCCTCGTTTTCTGAAAAAGACCACACCCTTCCAAGGTGACACTTTTAACATACCACAGTCTCTAACTTCAAACTCTAAAGGCTTTCGCCTTACATTGGCATAACTCCTTTGCCGATATCTTGCAGCTTGCAAGTGTTGTCGGATTTTCACTATCTTTTCAATGGTTTCATGGATTATCTCTGGTCCTGTGAGTTGAACATCTCTAACTTTGGCCCAACAAACGAGTAATCGACACTTTCGACCATAAAGTGCCTCGAATGGTGTTGCCTTAATACTGGCATGATAACTGTTATTGTATGAAAATTCTACCAGTGGTAAATGTCTCTCCGATCCTTTTCCGAAATCTATAACACAGGCTCGAAGCATGTCTTCGAGTGTTTGGATAGTTCTTTCACTTTGTCCATCAGTCTCGGGATGATATGTCGTACTCATGACTAACTGGGTACCCAAAGCATTCTGCATTGACCGCCAAAATCTGGATGTGAAATGATTGTTATGATTCGAGATGATGGATATCAGCACTCCATGTCGTGAGACTATCTCCTTTATATATAACATTGTAAGGGTTTCCATACTATCTGTCATTTTGGTAGGGATGAAATGTGCTAATTTGGTAAGGCGGTCTACAATGACCCAAATTGTGTCATGTCTACTTAATGTTTTGGGTAGTTTTGTAACAAAGTCCATTGTTATTCTTTCCCATTTCCATGTAGGCATCTTTGGTTATATCAGTAAGTCAGATGGCTTCTGACATTCTGCTTTAATTTAGAGCATGTTAAACACTTGCCAACATATTCAGCGATGATTGCCTTCATGTTAGGCCACCAATAAAGTTTCTTTAGATCCTGATACATCTTGTCAGAACCTGGGTGAATGGAATATTTCGATTTATGGGACTCATGCATGATCAAGTCCCTTAAATCACCAAAGAGTGGTAACCAGCTTTGATTCATGATACAACGGGTTCCTTTAGGACGTACTTTAAATGCTTTGTCCATTCCTTATAGGTTTTCAGCTTCAATGTTCCCTTCTTTGATCGCCTCGGTTTGGGTTTAAGAATTTATGATGATAAATTTGGGTGAAGGGTCATGACTAATGCTCTAACACGGAGTTGTTTGATTCGTTCCTTCCGGCTCAAGGCATCTGCTATAACATTTCCCTTTCCAGGATGGTAACGAATCTCACAATCGTAATTTGCGAGCAATTCTAACCAACAGTGTTGCCTCATGTTTAACTCGTTCTGGTCTAGGATATGTTGAAGGCTTTTATGATCAGTGAACATAGTACACTTTATGCCATATAGATAGTGTCTCCAAATTTTAAGAGCGAACACTACTGCTCCTAATTTAAGGTTGTATGTGGTATAGTTCTCTTCATGAGGCTTGAGTTGTCAGGATGCATATGTAATAACTTTTTCTCTTTGCATTAACACCGCTCCCAAACCTTAGGGTGATGCATTACAGTAAACGACAAAATCGTTATTTCCTTCTCGTAATGCTAAGATTGGAGCTTCACAAAGCTTTTGTTTTAGCAGCTGGAAGGCTGACTCTTGGTTTTCTTCCCACATTTACTTCTTTATTTTTTGGATTAATTCAGTCAAAGACTTTGCAATCTTCGAAAAACCATCGATGAATCTTTGATAGTAGCCGGCGAGTCCTAAGAATTGGCATACCTCTGTGGGTGTGATAGGAGATGCCTAATTCTTAACTGCTTCAATCTTGGCAGGGTCAACATGAATTCCTTGACTGTCAATCACGTGCCCAAGAAACTACATGATACTGATCTAGAAATCACATTTAGAGAACGTGGCATACAATTTCTCCTTTTTGATTAATTCCATGATTATTCTTAGGTGATCTGTGTATTCTTCTTTGTTACAGGAGTAGATAAGAATATCATCAATGAACACTATCACAATTTTATCCAAGTATGGTTTACACACACGGTTCATGAGATCCATGAATATAGCAGGCGCGTTAGTTAAACTAAATGGCATCACTTGAAATTCGTAGTGTTCGTACTGCGTTCTGAAAGTAGTCTTAGGAATATCTTCATCCATGACTCTCAGTTGGTGATAGCCTGATCTCAAGTCAATTTTTGAGTAAGCACTCGAACCTTGAAGTTGGTCGAATAAATCATCGATCCTGGGTAATGGGTAACGATTCTTTTTGGTGAGTTTATTCAGCTCTCGGTAATCAATACACATTCTGAAAGATCCATCTTTCTTTTTAAAATATAAGACAAGAGCTCCCCAAGGTGAAATACACATTCTAACTCTTGTAGTTGGTCAGATAGTTCCTGCATTTTTGAGGGAGCTAATCTGAAGGGTGCTCGGGCTACTGGTGCTACTCCTGGAATCAAATTGATTTGGAATTCTACTTGGCAAACCGGAGGAAGGCCGAGTAGGTCTTTAAGAAAAACTTTTGATAATTCTCTGACTACTAGTATATCTTCCAGTCGTATTTTGTCTGACTTCTTCTCCATTACTTGGGCTATGAAAACTTGACATCCCATGGATATATATCTTTTCGTTTTAATACAGGATATGAGGCTTAGTCAGGTTTTACTTCGATCGCCTTGGATGATCAAAGTTCACCGTTGAATGGGACGTGGACGACTTTCTTATCACAGATAATTTTGGCATGATATTTAGACAATCAGTCCATACCAATGACGACGTCGAAACTACCAAGTTTAATTGGCATAAGGTTAATTTCAAAGGGTTGGTTTAACAAAATCAAGGTGCAACCCTAGATAATGGTATTAGTGCGTACTAGATTTCCATTGGCCATTTCAATGTCATAGGTGGTATCTAATGTAATTGGTGGGATATTAAGCATGGAAGTAAGTGATATGGATATGAAACTTTTATCAGCTCCCGAATTAAATAATACTCTAGCTAGATGTTGGTTTAGAAGGAACGTACCCGTGACTACGTTCGGGTCTTGGTGAGCATTCTTGTTTCCCAGTGCGTATGCTTTCCCATGAGCACTAATGTTTGCTTTTGGGCACTAATTTCTGTAATGCCCTTTATCTCTGCATGCACGACAAGTTACTAACACTGGTTGTAGGTTGCTTCTAGTAGCTAGCCCTTTGTTTCTGCAGTTCCTAGTCTGGTGGCCTACCTTGTTACAAGTCAGACACTTGACAGTGCAAGGTCCTGTGTGATGCATGGTGAATCATTTACACAAGCGAAGGTTTTTAATATACATATTGTCTTTAGTTAGGGTGGCAGCATAAGCTGTGATGGCTTCCTGCCTTCTATTCTACTGTTGGTGATGATCATTGTTGCAGTTATTGTTGTTATTGTAGTTATTGTGGTTATTGAGGTACTTGTTATTGGTGGTGGTTCCTCTATCATCAAACTTTCATTTGTGATCAATGTTTCCTTGCACAGAACTATGCTTTGTCAACTAATCCATTAGCCTCTAGGCTATGGTGGTGGCTTCCTACAGAGTTTGATTCTTCAAAGTAGTAACGTTTCTTTCAATACTTCAAGGCAATCCCCCGATGAAGACATCCATAAGTTTCTCAGTATTTGGTACTATAGTTGGACATAAGACTGCCAACTCCTAAAATCTTCTAAGTCTTGAGATCATTCCCTTTTATAGTCAGGCTGTAAAATTCATCCTCCATTTTCTTGACCTTGGTTCGAGGACAATACTTCTTCGTTAAGAGCTTCTTTAATTCGGACCAGGTGGTCTTGTAAGCTTCCCCTATTATAATTGGCTGGGCGAATGAATTCCACCTGGACAAAGCGTCCTCGGTCAGAGTACTAGTAGCAAATTTCACTTTGCTATCCTTAGTACAGTTACTGCGGAGAAATACTGATTCAGTTCGTTCAAACAAGTAGATGAGGCCAACAACCCCTTCCGTACCTTTGAAATAGGAAGGTTGGCAGCTCATAAACTCTTTATAGATACATTTTCTTGGTACAAGAGTTTCACCTTCTCGGGTGTTCCTATCGGTATTGTCAGTATTTGCCATGGTAGCAGCTTGTGCCTCTAGAGCTGCAGCAACACTATCAGCGACTAGTTTCTTGATGGCGATCTGAGTCATGGCCGGTGCTGCAGATGTTGATTTCCTCTTGGGAGCCATTCTATCAACATTTACAAGACAACACAAAATAAGAATCCATACAATGATATAGTCATATCACATGTCATCGTATAATAATTGAAATTTTTATACATAGTGATATTGAAATCATTTGACATAGATACTTGTTTGATACAAGTTCTAACAAAGAAATACACATCCTTTTATATTACGTTGCAGGATATAACGGAAAATTTTGGAATCTAAAACTTCCAGAGATGGACACTCTAACAAGCATCAGACTCATTAGGTTTCTCAGGGACCGGTTCACTTCCCGTTGGTCGCGGTATGATCCACAATGAGTTATCTAACTTTGCGAAGATAGACTCATCAAGGGGATAGTCTGGTGGTGTAGGTGAAATTATATGCTCAATGTCTTGATTATTAATCATATCCATGATACCTGGGTACAAAGGTTCTAAAAAACCGGATGGTAAGAGAACTATAGTAATCCCGAATACATAAGGATATGATACACGAGTAATCGTAATACAGGACATAGGATAGACAACCACGACATACATAAATCTATATCATGAAACAACGAGGTATAACGGAATCACAACTGTAATATGTCATAAATAACTTATCTACATATTTTTACATAACCAAAATTTAACAAGTGTCGATATTTATGCCACACATCCCGTGGTTGGATTCGAAACAAAAGCTGTAAATGACAAGGATCTAGTCTAGTAGCTTGGTGATTCTCCCTTGTGGTTCTTGAGCACGCGGATTATGTTCAAAAGACTCTTCATGTCTGATCGTTTGCGAACCTGGATATCCTCAATGAGTACCTCCAGAGTGGAAATCCTGACGCGAGTAAGAACAACCTTGTCGTCATACCTCATCTACTCTCTCTGAAATCTAGTAATCTGAGTACGGGCTTCTTGAAGCTCGGTCTCTAGTCTGTCAAAATCTTTCTGTATGATTACTCGACCATTACCAAGACCTTCTATCTTATCTTTCATTTGCTTAATGCGCTCAAGAGGGAGCTCGTCTAAGTGATTTAAAATAGTCTTGATTTTTTCCTTATGGCGCTCCAAACGTGTCACATAAGAACTCTCTCCGATCTCAAATACATAAGGTGGGGTAGAAGAATTAATAGAGGAGTATAATAGGAAACAGGCTCGTTTCTAAGGTGGCAAAATCTCCTTAGGAAGAAAGAAATCTTAGGGATCAAATAGTAGTAATGGTGGTAACACTAAAGATAAAGGCAAAATAGTTGGTGGAGCAATAGGAACTCATGGTGGTGGAATAGGTGTTTCATTACTAGTAACATTATATGCTTGCATGACTTTAATATATGGATCATTGTGTAAAGGTGAGATGGTTAGTGAGGCTGAACGATCCTTAAGGTGAATCCTCTAAAGGGTCAAAAGAGGTGTTTCCCGGTGAGGCTGGGGAATAGTTCGGTGAAGCCAGGGTATTGTCATGAGTGTTTGTAGAGGAAAAAGCATCCTCAACATCAGAATCAGATAAGACGATAATAGGGTGGGTGGAGGTAGACATAACTCTGTAACAACCTAGTGGAAAATAACATAAGTTATTTTTATAATAGTTATGTATCATTTGTTAAACAAATCTCTTTACATACTATTCAGGAAAAGTAGTGGCACGGAGGACTTTCTTGGATGGAAAAAGTAGTTATAGTTTATGTTTTAACATTATTCTCTATAACTCTTGAGCTCTGATGCCAATCTGTAACACCCTGATAATTCACATAGTAGCGGAAGCTAATTTGGGGTATTACATCATGTAACAACAGTCATAATCATAGAAAACGACTCATAAAGAGACGTTTTGGAAAATTTAGTTATCATTCAATAATATTTCAGAGTTTTACAAAAAGAGGTCCCAAAATGGATATAAAACATAGTGTTTGAATGATAACAGGTTTGGAGTCCATGCCACTCCGTGCCTTAAACATGAGATAAACATGCTAAAAGGGTCAACACAAAGGTTGAGTGAAATTCACAGGTTTATAATATAATGGTTGAATACAGGTTAACATAAATTGTAATAATTGTATAATTACAATTATCTTGGAAAACAACATTATTGCACTAAGCTCATGATACTCAAACGTTAAAATGGAAATCATATCAATGATATTTAAGGAACAAATGTCCTTCTGGAAAGGTAATTTGCCAATTACCTATTATGTCTCAAATATAGTGTGCTTGGTTACCTTACTGGTAAACACAAACGGGATTCATCAATTCCGATAGATCTATCAACAGATATTCGCGTTCACGTTACGGTGATTAATGGTTCATGATATAAGGGATATTAGCAATGGAGATAACTTAGGCAATAATATATCAAGATAGCATACATTTAAAAAAATACTTGTATTCATGGTTTATAGTATGTATCTCCCCACAGGATTTGGAAAACATATAAAGGTAGGACTATGAACTCACCTTAACGGGGAAATCTTGATTGACGTCAAAAGTGACTCAAATGGAAATAAACGGCTTCGTCACGCAACCTGGGGTAATATATCAAGTCTTAGTTTTATATTTCAAAACTTTATTTCATAAAGTTTAATGTAAATATTAATTTTATTAACTTGTGAAAATATCGTATCACTGTTCGGGCTATCATAATCCAGAGGTCATGTAGTAAACGTTTGAGGAGCTAGGACACTTTAAATCGTAAATTCAGCAACTCGTCAAAACGTCTACCCAAATGAAAGCCCCTCACATGAAATTCCCAAGTAACGTGATAAGTTATAATTTAAATGATAAGATTTTATCTTTTTAAGTTTCTTCAAAGGCTAGTAGATGATAAATTATGTTAAATATATAACATAATTATATTTATATGTTTCGATCGATGAAAGAAACGATAAATGTGTTGGGTTTTTAATAAAATCGAGTCTTATAATGTTTAAATATAATTTTATTATTTTTTTAAATATAAAAATATTACATTTTATACCCTCAAGAATTGAAAATGGCAATATATACCCTTGGTATATATTATTTTACAATTTTAACCCCTTTATATAGATTTTAAAGATTTAAACCTTAACTTTAGAGTTTGGCAAAACAGGCCCTTGTAGTTTAACTTTAGAGTAATTACATTTTTGGCCTGAAAGTTTAAAAGTTTCAAAAGTTACAATATATACCCCTAAAGGATAATTCGATTTGCATTTTTAGTCCAAAATCCATATACTTTGTTTTTTGAATCCGATTTTGTTTTGCAGCATTTAGCTTATCATAATAAGCTAGAAATAAGTTGGTTTTTGTAGATTTAATAAGCTCATGGCTTATGAAATGAGCTTATAAGCTCGAAAACTCAAAAAGGATGCGTTTTGTTTTGAAATAATAAACCAAAAGCTTAGAGCTTTTAGGGTTTGTTTCAATGTTTACAAAAGTGATATTATAGCTTATTAGAGCAGCTTATAAGATCAGCTCATGGCTTATAGTTTTAGGGTTTTACGAAAATAGTTTTTAGGGTTTTAAGGGTGCGTTTGGTTTAGGAAAACCAAATGTGTAATCTTAGGGTTTAAGGGCTTATTCCATGAGATTATAAAAGATGCATAAGAGCTTATCAAGATCATAATAAGCTTAAGCTATCTTATTTTAAGGTTTATATGGATTTGGGTTTCCAAAATGGGTCATTTTAAGGTTCAGCTTAGTTTAAAGGTTTTTAAAATGATTTAACTTATACATGGCTATATTTTAAGCTTACTAAGGATCTAAGATACATTAAGAGCTTATTGAACAAGTTATAAGACTTACAAGAGCTTGAAAAGGTTCGAAAGGATTGATATGACCCAAAAGATAAGGAGATGAATCAAGGACTCTTCTTTTATTTAGCTTGGCTTCTAATTAGCTTAATCTTTATTTCTTCTATTCTAGGGCTCGGCTAGGTCATCATTTTGAGAGATGGTTTAGTTTAGTGGTGAATTATAAAAGTGTGCATGGTTTCGGGTATATATATGGCTCAAATAGAAGTGGTGCCCAAGTTGGGAAGGGTGGTGGCCAATTTCTAGCAATTAGTGACTAAGGAGAGCTAGGAGGATAGCTTAGCAAGGTGTTGGAGAGTAGGGAGGGCTTGGTTCACCAAGGTGCTGACAAAGGGTTCAACTTGGGGTGCAAGGTGACGAGGTGGTGACGAGGTGGTGACACGGTGGTGGTGAGGTGTTGAGGTACTTAACTTAGGGCTCAAGGGTGGTGACAAGGTGGTAGGCAAGGTGGTGGATCATGGTGAAGGGTGCTAGCTTAGTTTTGGCTTAGTGCATAACTAGTTTGACTAGTTAAGGTTTCGGGTTAGGGTTTTAGGGTTTCGTCGAGCTAGGGTGGTGTTAGAGGGAAGAAATAGTTCAAATGTGGTGCTTAAAGGAGTTTTAATCCATGCTTAAAAGATGGTACAAAAGCTCAAAGAAACTTGGATGAAAAATGGTTAATTTTGAATTCATGCATAATCAGGTTGTACTAGGTTGTACTTCAGGCTTAAATAGTTGTACTAGGGTTTTGGAGGGAAAAGTTATTCAAATATAATGATTTGTTAACTTGTACACATGCCTTATAAGTTTGTACATTTGTATTATATGGAAACTTTACATGTAGTCGGGGTTTTGATATAAACGTTAACGTATAAAGTTCGTTTTATATTAAACGTATGTATGGTACGTTAAATAGATAATGTATGTGGTAAAAATGAATATTAAAACATATTGCTTGACATATTATAACGTTTACTTAATATAAACGTTGATGGAATTGGCATTGGTAGGTGCGCAAGCTCGTTTACTTTGGAAATGTAAGTTACGTTATATAATGGATGGAATAAAACAAAAATATTTTTGTGAAAATGGTTGTATTTAATATAATAGGTGGAAGTTACATTGAGGAAAATTATGGGTTGTTATAGTCTCCTAACCTTAAATAAATCTCGTCTCGAGATTTAGTTGGATTTTGGAATGATGTTTAAAAATAGATGTGGATATTTGGCACCAATTTGATCTTCGCATTCCCATGTGAATTTGGGTCCTCTTTTAGAGTTCCATCTTACTTTGACTATAGGGATACGACTTTGTTTCAGTTGTTTGACTTTGCGATCCATGATTTCTATTGGTTCTTACACAAAGTTGAGTTTGACATTGGGCCAAAGCTGTTTCATTGGAATGATGAGGGTTTCGTTAGATAGGCACTTCTTTAAATTAGAAATGTGGAAGGTACTGTGGACATTACTGAGTTTATGCCACTGGGCCGACCCTAGCAAGGATCTTAAATGGTCCAATGTACCGGGGGTTAAGCTTTCCTCGCTTTCCGAATCGGATGACACCCTTCCAAGGTGACACTTTTAACATACCACAGTCTCTAACTTCGAATTCCAAAGGCTTTCGCCTTACATTGGCATAACTCCTTTGCCGATCTCTTGCAGCTTGCAAGCGTTGTCGGATTTGCACTATCTTTTCGGTGGTTTCATGGATTATCTCTGGTCCCGTGAGTTAGACATCTCCAACTTCGGCCCAGCAAACAGGTGATCGGCACTTTCGACCATAAAGTGCCTCGAATGGTGCTGCCTTAATACTGGCATGATAACTGTTATTGTAGGAAAATTCTACCAGTGGTAAATGTCTCTCCCATCCTTTTCCGAAATCTATAACACAGGCTCGAAGCATGTCTTCGAGTGTTTGGATAGTTCTTTCACTTTGTCCATCAGTCTCGGGATGATATGCCGTACTCATGTCTAATTGGGTACCCAAAGCATTCTGCATTGACTGCCAGAATCTCTGGATGTGAAATGACTGTCACGATCCGAGATGATGGATATCAGCACTCCATGTCGTGAGATTATCTCCTTATATATAACCTTGTAAGGGTTTCCATACTATCTGTCATTTTGGTAGGGATGAAATGTGCTGATTTGGTAAGGCGGACTACAATGACCCAAATTGTGTCATGTCTACTTGATGTTTTGGGTAGTTTTGTAATGAAGTCCATTGTTATTCTTTCCCATTTCCATGTAGGAATCTTTGGTTATATCAGTAAGCCGGATGGCTTCTGACATTCTGCTTTAACTCTAGAGCATGTTAAACACTTGCCAACATATTCAGCGACGATCGCCTTCATGTTAGGCCACCAATATAGTTTCTTTAGATCTGACACATCTTGTCAGAACCTGGGTGAATGGAATATTTCGATTTATGGGACTCATGCATGATCAAGTCCCTCAAATCACCAAAGAGTGGTAACCAGCTTTGATTCTTGATACAACGGGTTCCATCAGGACGTACTTTAAATGCTTTGTCCATTCCTCCTAGGTTTTCAGCTTCGATGTTCTCTTCTTTGATCGCCTCGGTTTGGGCTTTGAGGATTTATGATGGTAAATTTAGGTGAAGGGTCATGACTAATGCTCTAACTCGGAGTGGTTTGATTCATTCCTTCCGGCTCAAGGCATCTGCTAAAATGTTTCCTTTTCCAAGATGGTAATGAATCTCACAATCGTAATCTGCGAGTAATTATAACAACCAGTGTTGCCTCATGTTTAACTCTTTCTGGTCAAGGATATGTTGAAGGCTTTTATAATCAGTGAACACAGTACACTTTGTGCCATATAGATAGTGTCTCCAAATTTTAAGAGCGAACAATACTGCTCCTAATTCAAGGTCATGTGTGGTATAGTTCTCTTCATGAAGCTTGAGTTGTCAGGATGCATATGCAATAACTTTTTCTCTTTGCATTAACACCGCTCCTAAACCTTGAAGTGATGCATCACAGTAAAAGACAAAATCATTGTTTCCTTCTGGTAATGCTAAGATTGGAGCTTCACAAAGCTTCTATTTTAGCAGTTGGAATGCTGACTCTTGGTTTTCTCCCGAGATATACTTCTTGTTTTTCTGGGTTAATTCAGTCAAAGACTTTGCAATCTTCAAAAAACCTTCGATGAATCTTTGATAGTAGCCGGCGAGTCCTAAGAATTGGCATACCTCTGTGTGTGTGGTAGGAGATCCCAATTCTTAACTGCTTCAATCTTGGTGGGGTCAATATGAATTCCTTGACTGTCAATCACGTGCCCAAGAAACTACATGATACTGATCCAGAAATCACATTTAGAGAACTTGGCATACAATTTCTACTTTTTTAGTAATTCTAGGATTATTCTCAGGTGATCTATGTGTTATTCTTTGTTACGGGAGTAGATAAGAATATCATCAATGAACACTATCATAAATTTATCCAAGTATGGTTTACACACACGGTTTATGAGATCCATGAATACTGCAGGCGCGTTGGTTAAACCAAATGGCATCACTTGAAATTCATAGTGTTCGTACCGAGTTCTGAAAGCAGTCTTAGGAATATCTTCATCCCTGACTCTTCGTTGGTGATAGCCTGATCTCAAGTCAATTTTTGAGTAAGCACTCGAACCTTGAAGTTGGTCGAATTAATCATCGATCCTGGGTAATGGGTAACGATTATTTATGGTGAGTTTATTCAGCTCTCGGTAATCGATACACATTCTGAAAGATCCATCTTTCTTTTTAAAAAATAAGACAGGAGCTCCCCAAGGCGAAGTACTTGGTCGGATAAAACCTCTGTCTGCTAACTCTTGTAGTTGGTCAGATAGTTCTTGCATTTCTGAGGGAGCTAATCTGATGGGTGCTCGGGTTACTGGTGCCGCTCCTGGAATCAAATTGATTTGGAATTCTACTTGGCGAACCGAAGGAAGGCCGGGTAGGTCTTCAAGAAAAACTTCTGGGAATTCTCTTACTACTGGTATATCTTCCATTCGTCTTTCGTCTGACTTCTTCTCCATTACTTGGGCTATGAAAACTTGACATCCCCTGGATATATATCTTTCGATTTTAATACAGGATATGAGGCTTAGTCAGGTTTTACTTCGATCGCCTCGGATGATCAAAGTTTCACTGTTGAATGAGACGTAGATGACTTTCTCGTCACAGATAATTTTGGCATGATATTTGGACAACTAGTCCATACCAATGACGACGTCGAAACTACCGAGTTTAATTAGCATAAGGTCAATTTCAAAGGGTTGGTTTAACAAAATCAAGGTGCAACCCTGGATAATGGTATTAGTGCCTACTAGGTTTTCATTGGCCATTTCAATGTCATAGGTGGTATCTAATGTAATTGGTGGGATATTAAGCATGGAAGTAAGTGATATGGATACGAAACTTTTATCGGCTCCCAAATCAAATAATACTCTAGTTAGATGTTGGTTTAGAAGGAACGTACCCATGACTATGTTCGGGTCTTGGTAAGCATTCTTGTTTCCCAGTACATATGCTTTCCCACGGGCACTGATGTTTGCTTTTGGGCACTGATTAGTTTGTAAATGCGCTTGTCTCTCCGCATCTGGACAAGTTACTGTCGTGGTGTAGGTTGCTTCAGTGGCTGGCCCTTTGTTTCTGTTGTTCCTTAGTCTGGTGGCACTACCTGGTTACAGAGTTGACCACTTAACATGCAAGTCTGTGTGATGCAGGGTGCATTATTTACACAAGGGAAGGTTTCCAATATACCTACTATCTTTAGTTAGGGTGGCAGCATAAGCCCTGACGGCTTCTTGCCTTCTATGATGGCTTTGGGTTTTTTTTTGTGATGATCATTGTCTGCTGGGTATTGTCTGTTATTGTTGGTTATGTGGTTGATTAGGGTAGTTGTAGGTGGTGGTTCCTATCTAAGCATTAAATTTGTTTTTGTTTATGATCAATGGTTCCTTGCACAGAACTGTGCTTTGTCACATAATCCATTAGCCTCTGGGCTATGGTGGTGGCTTCCTCTAGAGTTTGAGGCTTTGAAGCAGTAACGTTTCCTTCAATACTTCGAGGCAATCCCCTGATGAAGACTTCCATAAGTTTCCCAGCATTTGGTACCATAGTTGGACATAAAACTGCCAACTCCTGAAATCTTCTAACGTAAGTCTTAAGATCATTCCCTTTTACAGTCAGGCTGTAAAATTCATCCTCTATTTTGTTGACCTCGGTTCGAGGACAATATTTCTTCGTTAAGAGCTTCTTTAATTCGGACTAGATGGTCTTGTAAGCTTCCTCTATTCCAATAGGCTAGACAAATGAATTCTACCAGGACAAAGCGTCCTCGGTTAGAGTACCAGTAGCAAATTTCACTTTGCTATCCTCTGTACAGTTACTGTGGAGAAATACCAATTCAATTCGTTCAAACCAGTGGATGAGGCCAACAGCCCCCTCCGTACCTTTTAAATAAGAAGGTTGGCAGCTCATTAACTCTTTATAGCTACATTTTCTTGCTACAAGAGTTTCACCTTCTCGAGTGTTCCTATCGGTATTGTCAGTATTTGCCATGGTAGCAGCTTGTGCCTCCATAGCTGCAGCAACACTATCAGCGACTAGTTTCCTGATGGCGGCTAGAGTCATGGCCGGTGCTGCAGATGTTGATTTCCTCTTAGGAGCCATTCTATCAACATTTACAAGACAACACAAAATAAGAATCCATACAATGATATAGTCATCTCACATGTCATCGTATAATAATTGAAATTTTTATACATAGTGATATTGAAATCATTTGACATAGATACTTATTTGATACAAGTTCTAACAAAGAAATACACATCCTTTGATATTACGTTGCAGGATATAATGGAAAATTTTGGAATCTAAAACTTCTAGAGATGGACACTCTAACAAGCATCAGACTCATTAGGTTTCTCAGGGACTGTTCACTTCCCAGTGGTCGCGGTATGATCCACAATGAGTTATCTAACTCTGCGAAGATAGACTCATCAAGGGGATAGTCTGGTGGTGTAGGTGAAATTATATGCTCAATGTCTTGATTATTAATCATATCCATGACACCTGGGTACAAAGATTCGAGAAAACCGGATGGTAAGAGAACCATAGTAATCCCGGATACATAAGGATATGATACATGAGTAATCGTAATACAGGACATAGGATAGACAACCATGACATACATAAATCTATATCATGAAACAATGAGGTATAACAGAATCACAACTATATTATGTCATAAATAACTTGTCTACATATTTTTACATAACCAAAATTTGACAAGTGTCGATATTTATGCCACACATCCTGTAGCTGGATTCGAAACAAAAGCTGTAAATGACAAGGATCTAGTCTAGTAGCTTGGTGATTCTCCCTTGTGGTTCTTGAGCTCGCGGATTGTGTTCAGAAGACTCTTCATGTCTGATCGGTAGCGAACCTGGATATCCTCAATGAGTACCTCCAGTGTGGAAATCCTAACGCGAGTAAGAACAACCTCGTCATCATGCCTCATCTGCTCTCTCTAAATTCCAGCAATCTGAGTACGGGCTTCTTGAAGCTCGGTCTCTAGTATGTCAAAATCCCGATGTATGATTACTCGACCATTACCAAGACCTTCTATCTTATCTTCTTTTTGATCAATGCGCTCAAGAGGGAGCTCATCTAAGTGATTCAAAATAGTCTCGATTTGTTCCTCATGGCGCTCCAGACGCGTCACATAAGAACTCTCTCCAATCTCAAATACTTGAGGTAGGGCAAAAGAATCAGTAGATGAGGATGATAGGAAACGGGCTTATTTCTGAGGTGGAAAAATCTCCTCAGGAAGAAAGAAATCTCGAGGATCAAATAGTGGTAATGGTGATAACACTAGAGATGGAGGCAAAACAGGCGATGGAGCAATAGGAGCTCGTAGTAGTGGAATAGGTGATTTATTACTAATAGCATTATATGCTTGCATGACCTTTATTTATGGATCATCGTGGAAATATGAGATGGCTAGTGAGGTCAAGAGATCCATAGATAAATCATCTGAAGGGTCAAAAGAAGTGTTTCCGGTGAGGCTGGGGAATAGTCCGGTGAAGCCGGGGTATATTCAGGAGTATTTGTAGAGAAAAAAGCATCCTTAACATTGGAATCAGATAGGACGATAATAGGGTGGGTGGATGTAGACATAACTCTGTAACAACCCAGTGGAAAATAATATAAGTTATTTATATAATAGTTATGTATCATTTGTTAAACAAATCTCTTTACATACTATTCAGGAAAAGAAGTGGCACGGAGGACTTTCTTGGATGGAGAAAGTAGTTATAGTTTAGGTTTTAACCTTATTCTCTATAACTTATGAGCTCTGATGCCAATCTGTAACACCCCGATAATTCACATAGTAGCAAAAGTTAATTTGGGGTATTACTTCATGTAACAACAGTCATAATCATAGAAAACGACTCATAAAGAGACGTTTTGGAAAATTTAGTTATCATTCAAAAATATTTCAGAGTTTTACAAAAGGAGGTCCCAAAATGGATATAAAACATAGTGTTTAAATGATAACAGGTTTGGACGCCTTCAAGTCCATGCCACTCCATGCCTTAAACTGCTAATTACTTAAGATAAACATGCTAAAAGGGTCAACACAAAGGTTGAGTGAAATTCACAGGTTTATAATATAATGGTTGAATACAAGTTAACATAAATGGTAATAATTGTATAATTACAATTATCTTGGAAAACAATATTATTGCACTAAGCTTATGATACTTAAACGTTAACAAGGAAATCATATCAATGATATTTAAGGAACAAATGTCCTTCTCAAAAGGTAATTTGCCAATTACCTATTATTTCTCAAATATAGTGCGCTTGGTTACCTTACTGGTAAACACAAACGGGATTCGTCAATCCCGATAGATCTATCCATAGATATTCGCGTTCACGTTACGGTGATTAATGGTTCATGATATAAGGGATATTGGCAATGGAGGTAACTTAGGCTAATAAATATTCAAGTAGCATTACATTTGGAAAAATACTTGTATTCATGGTTTATAGCATGTATCTCCCCACGGGATTTGAAAAACATATAAAGGTGGGACTATGAACTCACCTTAACGGGGAAATCTTGATTGACATCAAAATTGACTCAAATGGAAATAAACGGCTTCGTCACGCAACCTGGGGTAATATATCAAGTCTTAGTTTTATATTTCAAAACTTTATTTCATAAAGTTTAACGTAAATATTAATTTTATTAACTTGTGAAAATATCGTATCACTGTTCGGGCTATCATAATCCAGAGGTCATGTAGTAAACGTTTGAGGAGCTAGGACAACCTTTTAAAAAATTCGGTAAAAAAAAAAATAATAATAAATCTCAGCAACTCGTCAAAACGTCTACCCATTGAAAGGCCCCTCAAGGTAATTCCACTAGTATCGTGATACGTTATAATTTAAAATGATAACGATTTTTAGCTTTTTAGTACTACAAAAAGCTAGTAGATGATAAATTATGTTAAATATATAACATAATTATTTTTATACGTTTCGATCGATGAATGAAATGATAAATGTGTCAGGTTTTTAATAAAATCAAGTCTTATAATGTTTAAATATATTTTTATTATTTTTTTGAATATAAAAATATTACATTTTATACCCTCAAGAATTGAAAATGGCAATATATACCCTTGGTATATAATATTTTCCAATTTTAACCCCTTTATATAAATTTTAAAGATTTAAACCTTAACTTTTGAGTTTGGCAAAACAAGCCCTTGTAGTTTAACTTTAGAGTAATTACATTTTTGGCCCGAAAGTATAAAAGTTTTAAAAGTTACAATATATACCCCTAACGAATAATACGATTTGCATTTTTAGTCCAAAATCCATATACTTTGTTTTTTGAATCCGATTTTGTTTTGCAGCATTTAGCTTATCATAATAAGCTAGAAATAAGTTGGTTTTTGTAGATTTAATAAGCTCATGGCTTATGAAATGAGCTTATAAGCTCGAAAACACAAAAAGGATGCGTTTTGTTTTGAAATAATAAACCAAAAGCTTAGAGCTTTTAGGGTTTGTTTCAATGTTTACAAAAGTGATATTATAGCTTATTAGAGCAGCTTATAAGATCAGCTCATGGCTTATAGTTTTAGGGTTTTACGAAAATAGTTTTTAGGGTTTTAAGGGTGCGTTTGGTTTAGGAAAACCAAATGTGTAATCTTAGGGTTTAAGGGCTTATTCCATGAGATTATAAAAGATGCATAAGAGCTTATCAAGATCTGAAAAGCTTAAGCTATCTTATTTTAAGGTTTATATGGATTAGGGTTTCCAAAATGGGTCGTTTTAGGGTTCAGCTTAAGTTTAAGGATTTTAAATGATTAACATATTCATGGCTATATTGAGCTTACTAAGGATCTAGGATACATTAGAGAGCTTATTGAAACAAGTTATAAGACTTACAAGAGCTCTGGAAAAGGTTTGAAGGATTGTATGACCGTAAAGAGAGACATAACAAGACTACAATTTTCAAGCATTGTGAATGAATGAGACTAAGAAGCTATAAGCTAGAACATGACATCATGCTCAGGACCTGTACTTGATCTGTTCGCACCTCGATGTACCATGACCCCACCGTATATACTTCAGATTTAATCTTTCTTTCTTCTATTCAAGCCCGGCCCCCCTCCGGCCTACGGTCCCATCCTTTTTGCACCCGAGATGCGCTTTTACGCCTTTAGTCGTCCCTCGCGGGGATATTGGCAATGGAGGTAACTTAGGCAATAATATATCAGGATAGCATACAGTTGGAAAATACTTGTATTCATGGTTTATAGCATGTATCTCCCCACGGGATTTGGAAAACATATAAAGGTGGGACTATGAACTCACCTTAACGGGGAAATCTTGATTGACGTCAAAAGTGACTCAAATGGAAATAAACGGCTTTGTCACGCAACCTGGGGTAATATGTTAAATCTTAGTTTTATATTTCAAAACTTTATTTCATAAAGTTTAACGTAACTATTAATTTTATTAACTCGTGAAAATATCGTATCACTGTTTGGGCTATCATAATCCAAAGGTCATGTAGTAAATGTTTAAGAAGCTAGGACACTTTAAATCGTAAATGCAGCAACTCGTCAAAAAGTCTACCCAAATGAAAGCCCCTCACATGAAATTCCCTAGTAACGTGATACATTATAATTTTAAATGATAAGATTTTATCTTTTTAAGTTTCTTCAAATGTTAGTAGATGATAAATTATGTTAAATATATAACATAATTATTTTTATATGTTTTGATCGATGAATAAAACAATTAATGTGTCGGGTTTTTAATAAAATCGAGTCTTATAATGTTTAAATATATTTTTATTATTTTTTAGATATAATAAAATTACATTTTATACCCTCAAGAATTGAAAATGGCAATATATACCCTTGGTATTTATTATTTTAAAATTTTAACCCCTTTATATAAATTTTAAAGATTTAACCCTTAACTTTAGAGTTTAGCAAAACAGGCCCTTGTAGTTTAACTTTAGATTAATTACATTTTTGGCCTGAAACTTTAAAAGTTTCAAAAGTTACAATATATACCCCTAAAGGATAATTCAATTTGCATTTTTAGTCCAAAATCCATATACTTTGTATTTTTGAATCCAAATTCATTTTGCAGTATTAAGCTTATCATAATAAGCTAGTAATAAGTTAGTTTTTGTAGATTTAATAAGCTTATAGCTTATGAAATGAGCTTATAAGCTCGAAAACTAAAAAAGGGTGTGTTTGGTTTTGAAATAATAAACTGAAAGCTTAGAGCTTTTAGGGTTTGTTTCAATGTTTACAAAAGTGATATTATAGCTTATTAGAGCAGCTTATAAGATTAGCTTATGGCTTATAGCTTTTAGGGTTTTGCAAAAATAGTTTTTAGGGTTTTAAGGGTGCGTTTGGTTTAGGAAAACCAAACGTGTAAGCTTAGGGTTTAAGGGCTTATTCCATAAGATTATAAAAGATGCATAAGAGCTTATTAAGATCAGATTAAGCTTAACCTAGCTTACTTTACGGTTTATATGGATTAGGGTTTCCAAAATAGGTCATTTTAGGGTTTGGCTTGGTTTAAGGGTTTTCAAAATGATTTTACCTTATACATGGCTATATTTTAAGCTTACTAAGGATCTAGGATACATTAGGAGCTTATTAAACAAGTTATAATTTTTACAAGAGCTTGAAATTGTTTGAAAGGATTGATATGAGCTTAAAGATTATGAGATGAATCAAGGACTCTTCTTTTACTTAGCTTGGCTTCTAATTAGCTTAATCTTCCTTTCTTCTCTTCTAAGGCTCGGCTAGGTCATCATTTTGAGAGATGGTTTAGTTTAGCGGTGGATTATAAAAGTGTGAATGGTTTTGGGTATATATAGGGCTAGAATAGGAGTGGTGCCCAATTTGGGAAGGGTGGTGGCCAAGTTCTAGCAATTAGTAACTAAAGAGAGCTAGGAGGATAGCATAGCAAGGTGTTGGAGAGTAGGGAGGGCTCGGTTCATCAAGGTGGTGACAAAGGGTTCAAATTGGGGTACAAGGTAACGAGGTGGTGACAAGGTGGTGGTGATGTGTCGAGGTGCTTAACTTGGGGCTCAAGGGTAGTGACAAGGTGGCAGGCAAGGTGGTGGATCATGGTGAAGGGTACTAGATTGGTTTTGGCTTAGTTCATAACTAGTTTGACTAGTTAAGCTTTTGGGTTAGGGTTTTAAGGTTTCGTTGAGCTAGGGTGGTGTTGGAGGGAAGAACTAGTTCAAATGTGGTGCTTAAAAGAGTTGTAATCCATGCATAAAAGATGGTATGAAAGCTCATAGAAATTTAGAGGAAAAATGGTTAATTTTAAATTCATGCATAATCAGGTTATACTTTGGGCTTAAAGAGTTGCACTAGAGTTTTAGAGGGAAAAGTTATTCAAAAATTATGCATTGGTAACTTGTACACATGCCTTATAAGTTTGGACATTTGTATTGTATGGAAACTTTACATGTAGTCGGGGTTTTGATATAAACGTTAACGTATAAAGTTTGTTTTATTTTAAACGTATGGATGCTACGTTAAATAAATAATGTATGTGGTAAAAATGAATATTAGAACATATTGCTTGACATATTATAACGTTTACTTGATATAAATGTTGATGGAGTTGGCATTGGTAGGTGCGCGAGCTCGTCTACTTTGGAAATGTAAGTTACGTTATATAATGGATGGAATAAAACAAAAATATTTCCATGAAAATGGTTGTATTTAATATAATAGGTGGAAATTACATTGAGGAAAAATGTAGGTTGTTATATTTTGTTTGTATGTTTATTTATGTGTTTGAATATTATCTTTGGTTTGGGTTCTACAGTGATGAATGAAATTTGTTGTATAAATGATATAAATATAAATATTGTGTTTGTTTGATTTTTTTATTTTTATAATAATGCTGGCACAATTTGGAAACATAGATAGATATATTATCACTAGGAGAAAAGTGAAAGTTTAGCCAAAAATAAAAAACGATGAAGACAAGGGTAATTTAGTCATTTTAGTTCGGGCAAGGACTAAAACTGAAATTGAACCTCACGGGAAATATGCTTGCACTTTCGAAACAATGAGGATCAATATTGCAATTTGGCTAGACCAAAACATGATTCTTGCAATCTACTTAAATTAAAATAGTTTTTAAAGATTGTTTTTGTCAATAAACAATATATAGAGTAAATTATATCGGCCGTCCATGTAGTTTGTGCGAAATCTCTGTCTTTTCTTTTGCTTGTTTTTATCCTTATATTTAAAATATTCTTTTGCATGTTTGATCCTTATAATCTCAAACAACAAGGACGAACAATGTAATTTACTCTAAAATATATGCTTAACTAAAATAATCTAAAAAGAAAACTAAGTTACACGGATGGCTCATGTGGCTTGCGTTAACTTTTACCTTTAGTTCTTTTACTTTTTCTATAACCCAGATTGTCTCCAAATCCGTAACCCTTAACACTCACAGTCCCTTGACTAAATTGATATTAAGTATGACCGTTAAAACCTATCATGTGACTTGCACATGAGGGAAAAATAGTCTCTTCATCCATATCTATTTCAATCAATCTAACTTACTCCTTGATACTTCTTTCTTACCTTCACCATCTACAATGATTAAATAAACAAATTCCAGGTATCTCACCATGTCACCAAAGGATGTCTTTCAGACACACGACCATCTCAACTCTCTATGTGTGTGATGATGAAGTTGTGGTGACCATGACATTTCACGACTCATAAAAACGGAAGAATACTAGTAATCTTATAATACCAAAACACGAAATGAAGAAAACTAAGAGAGGGAGGGATGGTTGGAACAAAGTGAGAGACAAAATAGAAAGAAAATGCAATATGATTAAGTGAATACTCAATGAACCAACACCCTCTCCACATCAAGGAGAGGTTATTTATACTACTAAGTCGGTTTCCCGAGGTCTAACGTGGGCCTTGATGGGCTTAGTTGGGCTTTTAGTGGACTAGCTTAGCGAGTTTCCAAATATTAATAAACGAGCTATCTAAATGGAAGTGACCGACACTTTTCGTAATCCTAACAATCTCCCCCTAAGGGAGGTCACTCCATTTTACAAAATCTTAAACCTAACATACAATGCTTTGTCTTCAATCTTGAGCTCGCAGTCTTGATTTCATTTTATTTTTCTTTATCTTGTGAAATATATTGTAGACTTTGACTTTAGGCTGTGAGCTTGTTCCTTTTAGATTGACTAGTGAGTGATCTTTGAGCATCTTGAGATCATCAACCAAGCATAATCTCTTATTATCAACTTGTGATCTTTTGCCAATTTGTGAACTTGTGACTTTTGGACCGACATGGCCATACTCTTCTTGATCTTTAAAAGCTTTTATTGTCATCTTTCTTAAAGTCTTTAACTTTAACACTTTGTCAGTTAGAGAAAGACATTTGGTATCAGAGTTACAGAAACTTTTATGAAATTCTTTGTCTTTAATACTTCGTCACTTCAAGAAAGACGTACGGTATCAGAGTAGCGGAAGTCTTAAAACATGTACTTAAGCTTTCATGATGTCTTTGTATATGTCGGTTGAGTATGATCATGTGGCTATAAATCTTGACTTGTCTTGAACAGCAGCTGGAACTAGGTACCTCCACTCCATCTTTATATAAATCTGCAATAAAACAGTTAGCAATAAAGTTGAGGGACGAATATGGCTTTGTCATTCGCCCATGTGGTTGGATTTAACCTTCGAATCCGTAAGGATCGACCTGTGATCAGGTAGATTCAATTTAAGAAGAATCTCCTTGACAGGATTTCCAGCTTGCAATATTGAATCTTTCTAACACTTATGTATTAGATTCATCGTACTCAGTTGGTTCTCATTATCAAAACGTCTCAAAGCAGACAACACGATAAGAGTGAACCAGTGGGATAAAGTCTCACTAATTGAATAAAAATTGATTTGAAAATCAATCAACGTATCACTTGCTAAAGTGGTTTTGTGACACATCAAGAGTTTTAGCATTTCAAAATTTCATCAATCGCCAATTCATAACCTGGAACAAGTTTGATTCATATAGAATCGCACCATCGTTTCTTTCTAGTTATCACAAGTTTGATCCATAATGAATCGCACAAGTCACCTACTAAGAACTTTTTTGATGTTGGGTCTAGCAGGAATTCCATCGTCATTATGATTTCATCTGTATCACTCTGATGTTTTGGCAAAACCATAAGGATAATGCGTAGGACTCTTGAGATATTACTAGTTTTCATAGTGTGTGAGAAACTAGTTTATAATGAATAAGTGTCCTAGAGAGATTTATGGATAATCTTTATATTGGCTCTAGACTCTATAGTGCACATTTTGATTTTAGTGATCGGAGTCTAGAGCTGATTGCCACCTTTTCAATACCAACTAACTTGGAGTGAGAAAGTCGATAGAAATGAGTGTAATCTCTGTAAGTTTTGAAACAAAGTATTTCTGACTTTGAGTGGCTGGGGAGGGTTATGCATCGCATCACTAGGTCCATGATGACTATCTTCTATACCAGACAACCGCTTCGGTGTTGCTGATAGCATATGTATTGACTCGGTTTCTGTCTTAGTGTAAGGAGGGCTTTTTTTACCCTTTATCTTAACTTTTATTTTTAATTCTTCAACCCCTTTAGCACTTACCGAGACTTCATAGCTAGAACCTTATTGGGTTTGTTCCAGTACTAGCTCCATCTCAGTTTGCACTTTTCTCTTATCCTCACTTTTACTCCTTTTTCACATCATACCTAAGGACTCTCTACACTATCTAGTGGAGTGTTCCTGGGTAGATCCCTCTGGTTCTGGCTGGATCATGGAACAAGTACCTAACCTTAACTACCTTTTAACTCGAATTAATTAAATGCATGGTCAGTCTTTTGGTATTGTCACTTGATGCCATTGAAACCATTCAAAATTGCCCCCCTTCATATGTGCATCAATATTCAAAAAAATGTTTTGCACATATAGGGATAAGCTGCACTTAGAGTTATTAAGATCACTTTGTCATAAGTTTCATATTTTAATCACATTCTCTCCCCTTATGAAAATTTTCAAATCTTTTGATATTTTGTATACCAAATGATTCAAATATGTTTAAGGAAAAATTAGGAGAGAAATGTTCCTGATTATTCACAAGCTGTATTAGGAACATATTCATGCTCCCCCTCAAATTGTGAGGGATATTATATGGTGTTTGAGTATGTGAATTTGAAATTTTTTGAATTTACTAAGAAATTCTTGAAAATTCATACTCAAACACTATATATGCCTATGATAGTCCTATTTTACTTTACACATATTCACAAGATTAATATTAACACAAGAATGACCTGATTTGAAGTAGAACAACATATGACTGAGTCATATTGTTCTTTCGAGCAGCCTGAAGTCATTCCCGTATTCTCTGCCACCAACGAATCATTCTAAATTAGCCGTCTTTCAAATAGCAGTTCATCGATCGCCTTGATCATGATGCGGGACCTTTTCCTGCCCTTTTTGTTACAGTCTCTTTTTGGAAGATACTGCATCCTCAAGTTGTTGGCAATATCATGAAGCATGGATCTGACATCTTTGAGCTTCCCATCACAGAACTTGTACAGCTCGTCCAAGCGCATCAACCTGTGTCTCTTGATCTTGTCTTGATAGATTATGCATTGAGGATCATTGTAAGCAGTGTATGGGGTAAGTTTTGTGATGCCGGATTTGAACGTCTATTGCCTAGTGATATTCAACTTCTTCTGGTAGCTTTTGATTCCCAGTTGAAGGTCTTCCACCCGCTTGAGAATCAAAATGCGTCTGGTGAACATCTGCAATGCTACGTTCAGATCATATAGGACATCTTTTTCCAAATTGGAGATTTTCTTCTGAACCAAGAGAAGCATCAAATCTTCAATATCACGTAGATTTAGTCTTGGGAAGTCACCTTCCTTGAACTTGTATAGCTGGTTATCTTCTCTTCAAACTTCAATTTCTTTGATATACCCATAATCATACCACTTCTCAACTTCAACGTGAGTAACTCCAATGATTCTTTTAGTCGAGAACACATCATGATTAGACTCAAAATGACAGGCATATCCATAAAACCATTTTCTTTTGGGACCCCAGTGTGAGACTCCCTAAACGGCATGTTTATCGTAGGCCATCTTGGTTGGACTCCATAGTGTAGGAACCATATCTTTGATGCCTAGAATATTATCGTACATAGCAGCCTTTGATTTCGTTATAGAAGTCGTGTACTTCCTACTTGAGCTTCCACCTTTTAAGTACTTGAGGTCATTGTTGATGAAATAATTCACAAGAATCACTTGACGACCTTGTTCATCTTGAATCAATGGCAACGACTTGCGTAGATCAAATAGATAAGCTTGTCCTTCCGGGTTGTTCCAGTTAAGTCGATCATTTACTGCTTTGTAGACTTCTTCAAAATGATACTTGAGTTTGACGAAGCTTTTGCAGGTGCCTTTCAAAAGGTAATAAGCAGGTCCAACCAAAGTCTCTTGTGTCAGATTCTCAATCTTGAGTCTATTTATGACAAATCCCGAGAAGTCGATCTGGGTGTTCATGAGCTCGTCGAACGTGCGAGGAGGTTCTTTTTCTTTAGCAATTCGGCTAATCCAAGTCTGCGGCGGTCTAAAGTCAACTGATTGCCTTTTATTCCATTCACGATCAAGAGTTGGGGGCTTGTTCGGTTTCTTAAACCAATCGTCCTTTGTAGCCTTAACAACGGGTTGATCATCATTGGTACCCCTGTCAAACTCTTGATCATGTGGCATGCCCGAGTCATATCTTGGCTCCTCTGAATGAACAGACTTGCCAGTTGACTTGTGTGGAGAACGGGAAGTGCCTTTGGATTAACTAGAAAACTTAGAACCCTTCGACTTTGGGTCCTTAGACGGTGTTGCATCCTTGTCGGTCTTCCTTCTTTTCTCCCCTCGGTCTGGTCTAGCGGAGGGATCTTCATCCTTGTCTTTCTCATCTCGGTCTCTTTTTAACGAATATGCTTCACCGTAAGTGTCAAAGAGATCCTTATCAAGTTTATATGACTTAGCCAGACTCTCGTAGAGTTCTCTGTGTTCTGGAGCAGCTCGATACGATTCACTGTCTTGCATTTTGTCTATAAGAATCTTCTTCAATACAAATTCGCTGAGAGATGCAGCTGCCTCATATGTCGACTTTGGTTGAGAAAAGGATTTAGCCAAGACCACTCTTTCATGTGAGTCAGCAACAGTGCTCTCGATCAATGGAGTGGCAAAGTCAGCTATCTTCTTTGGAAGAATCTTTGTAAGTTAACTCTTGACTTCATCTTTGACCATATCTTTCACTGATTTGTCTATAATTTCAATGAATCTTTTTTGCTCAGCCTGAGCTTCCTTCTCAAACACTACCTTGTATGACTAGAAAGCAGATTGTACAGCATATCCAAGTCTGGTAGCAAGATGTTCGTCTACGATTACTTGAGAGATTCAATGAGTTGAGCAGAATTAGAAACTTGTTTGAATTGAGAGACTTCTTGCTCCAAGGACGAGACCCGCTGGTTGAATTGAAACACTGAGGCAAAATCAGGAAGAACCAGAACAGATGTTGTTGAATCTGGAATTGTTGGAACATAAGTTGTTGGTGCAGGTGTTGGTGTTGTTTGTTGTATCAGAGGAATTACTGAAGGAGGAGGTAATGGAGTTGTTGTGATCACAGTAGATGATGTCGGTTGAGCATTGGTGTCCATCACGGAATCCAGAGTATATTCAGCAGGAGACACATTCTCAAGGTTGAGAAGCTTGCTTGTAAAGTCAAAGGAGAGAGAGGAACTTTGTGTTTACCCTTCCGTCTTCTGAGAAGCAGTGATTGTCACATGAGTATCTTCATATTGAAGGTTTAGATTTTGAGCACCACCCTGATCAGCTTTTGTCATGTCAACATCTTCATGCTGTATCTTTGTACAACATTTCATAATTGTCTTCCCCTTCTTCATTCTTTTCCTCATCATCCTTTGTATCAGAAAAGTCTATATCATCAGCATTTTCCTCTTCTTCTTCTTAATCCTCATCATCTTTAGTTTCATCATCATCATTGTCCTTATCATCATCATCATCATCATCATCATCATCATTAGAAGCCTTATCCAAAGCCTCTTCTTCATCATCATTATCTTTGTTACTATATCCCCAAGACTCCGTATCACTTTTCTGAATCATGTTTGGGTACATCAGGAACCCTGGTCTAGTACTAGTTCTTTCATCTGTACCATCACCGGAGCCACTAGCATGAGAGATATGGAAGTCTTGCTTGCTTCGTCTAAGAACCTCCTTAAGCTGAGCTTCTTCAGAAAGTGCAACTTCAGAGAGAACTTTTAGTCCTTTTCCAGTGTCAGCTTTAGCTTTAGTTTTTTTCTTTGATCCAGCAAAAGTTATCTTAGCAGCTCTTTTCATCCATGGAGACTTCCTTATGGGAGTTGCCTTAGATGATTTAGACGAATTAGCTTTCTGTAGTTTCTTTGACTTCGGAGGTTCTGCTCTTGTAGCAATTACATAATAAGTCTTAAATGATTCAGAACTTAGCATTTTTGGGTTTGTCATCTCTTTGGGCATAAGAGCACCATAAACTTGAACATCTTCATGTTTGGAGTCGAACTTCATATTTCACAAAATGGTGTCATCCATAGTAGTGTGCATGAACAGCCGGTTCCTCATTGAAATGGAAGGGTTCCTTTTCAGATAATGGCTGATGATTGCCTTGGTAAATCTGGGGTAATACATCTTGTCGGACTTCTTTGCATCTTTGTTCTCTATTTGATAAGCCAAGTCCTCCCAGATGAGAGCAACAAAATCTAGGTTCTTCTTGTAGAACATTCCCCATAGAATCTAAATTCTTGAGAGTCTCATTTTATCCATACCAGATACTTTGCCAGAAAGGCATTTGTTGATGATTGATGCAAGACTTCGGAGGTTTTGCTCTTGTAGCAATTACATAATAAGTCTTAAATGATTCAGAACTTAGCATTTTTGGGTTTGTCATCTCTTTGGGCATAAGAGCACCATAAACTTGAACATCTTCATGTTTGGAGACGAACTTCATATTTCACAAAATGGTGTCATCCATAGTAGTGTACATGAACAGCCGGTTCCTCATTGAAATGGAAGGGTTCCTTTTCAGATAATGGCTGATGATTGCCTTGGTAAATCTGGGGTAATACATCTTGTCGAACTTCTTTGCATCTTTGTTCTCTATCTGATAAGCCAAGTCCTCCCAGATTTGTTCTTCTTGTAGAACATTCCCCATAGAATCTGAATTCTTGAGAGTCTCATTTTATCCATACCAGATACTTTGCCAGAAAGGCATTTGTTGATGATTGATGCAAGAGCTCTCCATGGTTGATGTAGATGATCAACGGTGATGTTAGTAAGATATTTGATCTCCTCAGTATGACCAAGATGTCTGACAAATGATAGAGTTTCCTCTTCAAAAGGAGGATCAGAGAATTCTTGTCCAGGAATTCTTGGGCATATATTTAGGATTTCCCTGAATACTTCAACATCTACAGCAAACTTTTTGTTATCGATCTTAAATCGATACGAAGAACTGTGTTTGTAGACAGTGTCTCAGAACTGATGCATATAACCGGGACTTTAGCTGTGATCAGAAAAGCTTCATAGCATGTTGTGAGTGTGAGAGCATCCAATACCACTTGATATGTAGTTTCCTTTGGTCTTTTCATCTTTTGATCGATTCTCATGTTACATTTTCTAATTTCCTGACGATTTGGCAGAGCAACAAGGGCATTGTCTTTAGTCATTTGTTCAGCTCGAGAAGTCATGATTCTGCTAAGAGTTGCCCAATACAATTTATATATAACCAAGTTTATATATTACACTATATGGCAACCTATTCTGATTTTTGAAAGACACTTAACACATTAGGTATGATTAAATCGCTTCCTTAAAAAATTGACCTACTTTGCCTCCTTAAAGATTAGAACTAAATCGCCTCCTTAAGAGAAAGGACTAAATCGCCTCCTAAAGGGAAAGGACTAAATCGCCTCCTAAAGGGAAAGGACTAAATCGCTTCCTAAAGGAAAGGACAAAATCACCTCCTTGATGGAGGGACTATTTCACCTCCTGAAGGAGGGATTATTTCGCCTCCTAAAGGAGGGACTATTTCGCCTCCTGAAGGAGAGACTAAATCGCCTCCTTCATGATTCCTATTTCATCTTCTAATTTTAAATTTTGTGTTTTAGCATCTTTTATCAGTCACATAGCATACATAAACATGTACAAGGCTCATACAATCGTTTATAACATGAAGTAACCACAGAAATGTCAAAAATGGACCAAAACGAGCTAAGTTCATCACATATTGCTCATTCATCAGGAAACAAACATACAAGTGATTGATATTAGGGATTAAATGCATACAAGAGACTGGTCTAACACATATAAAACATAAACCCACTAACATTTCACATTTCTACCCATTTTCCCAATTCCAAGCAAACACGAATCAAGTATAAGACCCTCATATGATAACTACATTCAAAACTATTTCAAACGAGTGAACTACAACCCTATACGCACATAAACCCTCAATCAATTTAGGGTTTCATTCATTTTTGATTTTCACAAACCTTAGATTGAATTCTAGGAAATTTGAGCTAAAAACTAAATAAGACACTAATTCCTTTTGGGAGGATGACGTATAGAGTGAGTGTAACATATTTTTATTATACCTTAAGTCTTGAAAATGGTTCGATGAAGTTCTTGATTTTATGAAGCAAAATGGGTTTTGAGATATAGAAAGAAAAATTATAAAGAGTGTGTTTGTGTGTGTGTATCAAACGCACGCAGGGGGTGTTTGTTTGTTAAACTTTTTCAAATTTGGCATAAATGCCCCTAAACTTATTATCCTTGTTCATTTTCCATTATTAAGTATACATAGGCTTATTCAAGTTTAACAAATGGCAACTTAAGTCCCTAATGTTTTAACTATCAAACCTAGCAACTTAATACTGCAAATAAATCCCTAAGGCATAAACACATAACAGTTAAGGCTCACGTATGTTAAAATTAATTTATTCCCTTTTAATAATTAACCCGTTATTGTTTAAAACATTTTTTATCACAATCTGATTTATTTATTGAAGAAGATATTTGACATTTTCTCCCCCCTCAAACAATAACCCATTTTATATTTAAAGAGATGTTGTTGTTGTTTGAGTGGTCAAGTGTCTTTAAAAATGATTTCTGATGACTTTCTGAAATTTATGTTTTTATTTCTAAAAAGCAACACCAAAAATAAGATTTCTCTTATTTTGCATCATAAGCGCACTGAAGCGTACACTCATGGAACAAAGAAAGCACTGGTTATGCTGCAAAGTAAGCACAAGCCTTTGCATGATCATAAAGTAGACCATGCCCGAGAATAAGTTCCCGTTGAGAGGTCAAGTTTTCTTTTTGAAATACTCGCCTTTAAGATAATGACCGGGTTGCTATCTGAAATAATAGCATGCCATTTTTGGCATGTTTTGAAAACATTTGAACTTTTGCTCGAACTTCATTTACAGTCTCGTATCATTGTTAATTGACATTTCTAAGACCGTAAATGTTATCGATTTTCAAAAGACATGCCATTATTACTTCTTTTTATAATTTTCTGATTTTTTAATTTTGTATTTTGTTTTTCTGGTTTTATATTTTTCTATTTTGTTTTATATAAAAAATTTTGGGTTTTTATGGTTTTAGATATATATACATATTATACAGGATATTTGAATAGGTACCACCACTATTCTTCTGCTTCCTCTGCCGATTGTTTCAGCATATCCTGCGTAAAACTTCGCATCGCCGGTCCCAGCTTGTTGATAAGAAATTCAATTCTTTCTCTGCCAAGGGCTTTAGTGAAGATGTCCGCCAACTGATACTCAATATTGACAAAGTAAAGCTCTACTACTCTATTCTCAACTTGCTCTTTTATGAAGTAGAATCTGATGTTAATATGTTTTGATCCAGAATGTTGAACATTGTTGCAGCATAAGGCAATAGCGCTTTTGTTATCACAATACATTGGAATTTTATTGAATCCAAGGCCATAGTCGGTAAGCTGTGATCTCATCCAAAGGACTTGAGCACAACAGCCAGACAAAGCTATATATTCAGCTTCCGTACTGGATATCGCAGCGCTTTTCTGCCTTTTTGATGACCAGCTAACAAGTCTGTCTCCCAATAATTGCATACATCCAGATGTACTTCGTCTAGTATCTTGGCAACCCGCGTGATCAGCGTCTGCATAAGCTGTTAGAGCAATAGAAGAATCCTTTGGATACCAGAGTCCCCTATTAACGGTTCCTCTTAGGTATTTAAAGATTCTTTTTACAGCATGTAAGTGCTTTTCGGTAGGCTTTGCCTGATACCGGGCACACATGCATACAGAAAATGTTAGGTCTGGTCTACTGGCTGTGAGATACATAAGGGTGCCCACCATTCCATGATAGTGTGTAGGGTCAACGGCTTTCCCTTGTGTATCTTCATCCAATTTGGATTTCTACACCATGGGAGTATCCACAGGGTCACTAGATTCCATACCATATTTTCTCAAAGATTCTAGAGCATATTTAGACTGGTTTATAAAGATGCCTTTGGGACTTTGTGAAATCTGTAGTCCTAGAAAAAAAGGATATTTTGCCCATCATTGACATCTTAAACTTTGAACACATTATTTTTGAAAATTGGTCACATAGTTCAGGTGTAGTAGACGCAAAAATTATATCATCAACATATATTTGTACTTGTAGAATATCTTTGCCTTGTCTTCTGATGAACAATGTGGGATCCACGGTTCCTTTAGAGAATTTCTGAGAGAGTAGAAACTTCGACAATAGATCGTACCACTCGCGAGGAGCTTGTTTCAACCCATAGAGAGATTTCTTAAGCTTGTACACATGATTCAGATTGTCTTGATCCACAAACCCGTCCGGTTGGCTGACATAAACTTCTTCGCGCAGAATGCTGTCTTAACATCCATTTGGTAGACGATCATATTCATGTGAGCAGCATAAGCGAGGAAAATTCGAATAGCATCAAGTCTAGCCACAGGAGCAAAGAATTCCTCAAAATCAATTCCCTCTTCTTGACGGTAACCACGAGTAACCAAGCGAGCCTTGTTTTTCAGAATTCCTCCTAATTCATCAAGTTTCACCTTGTAGATCCATTTTAAAGTAATGACCATTACTTTATCTAGACGAGGAACAAGTTCCCAAACTTTAAGACATTCAAATTCATTAAGCACCTTTTGCATTGCTACAATCCAACATGCTTGAGTTAATGCTTCTTTATAGTTCTTTGGTTCAACTGATGTGAGAAATGCATCATAGTAACAGAATAAGGCTTGTTCACGGAGTTAGAGTCTGGTGAAAACTAGTCTTTAGAGTTCACCGATGATGTTTTGTAAAGGATGATCCTTAGTCCATTTGGTAACATGTTCAGAGTTAGGAGTAGCAGTGTGCACAACAGTAGGAATAACGACCGAAGAAGAAGATGCTTTAGAATCATGTTCTAGAATTGGAATCCCAAAGAATGGATCGTTATTCATGTGCGCAGCATCTAAATCGTGATTTTCTTCTTCAACATCGTTAGAAATGACATGAGATTGAGTTTCGGTTGTTTTTTTAGAGTTACAAGGTGATGGTGCATCTTTGTCAATAGTTGTTGAGGAAGGAGAACCGGTTGATGCAGCGGGTTCTGGAGCTACTACATCAGCAATTAGAGCAATGACTTCAGGGTCTAGTTGATCAATACTTGATGGCGGGTTAAGTAATTCATCAAACAATGGTTGAAACAAAATATCGCAATCAGTTCTTAAAGGTGGTACAAATGGTGTTGAAGGAGGAGGGTTTGGCACGAGTCCTGAACTGATTGTTGCAAGAGTCATTTCATGAAGCGCGGGTTATAAACAGCTATGTTCAGAAGCCATTGTTGTCAGCTCATCAAAATCGACATGAATTGTTTCAATGATTCGTCTGGTACGTTGGTTGTAAATTCGAAATGCTTTCTTTGTGGGTGCATAGCTAATGAAAATACCAATATCAGCCTTCGGTTGTAACTTTCCCAAGTTCTCATTGTCATTTGTCGGATAGCATAGTGCACCAAATTAGTAGAAAAATGATAAATCGGGAAGTTTGTCATGTAAAAGCTCATATGGTGTTTTTTCGTGATGAATACGTAAGATGGAGCGATTTTGGGTATAACATGCAATAGCAACTGCTTCTGCCCATAAGAATAATGAAGCTTTTGCATAAATTAACATTGTGTGGGCTGCTTCAATTAGCGTGCGATTACGTCTTTCAACGACACCATTTTGCTATAGAGAGCGAGCGAAGGATGTTTCATGAGAGATGCCGACCTTCTCATAGGATTCACGCAAAGTTTGATTAACAAATTCCGTTCCATTATCTGTTCTGGCTCGTTGGACAGGTGCCTTGAGCCGCCATTGAATCATCTTGAGAAACTTGATTAATAAATCTATAGCTTCATCTTCTGATCTTAATCACTTTACCCATGTAAATCTAGAGTAATCATCGACAATGACGAGGATATACTTTTTTCCGTTAATGCTTGCGACACGTATTGGCCCACAAAGATCCATGTGCAACAGATAAAGTTTTTCTTAATTGGTGTCTTTAGATTTCGGTTTGTGGGATTTCTTCCTGCTTTTTCCCATTGCACATGCAGAACATAGATGGTCCTTTTAAAATTTTAGCTTAGAGAGACCTCAAACAATATCGTGTCTAGCTAAATGGTTGATTGCACAAATGTTTGATGTGATAAAACGTCGATGCCATTGCCATGACTTAGTCTTTGAGGCCTTTGACAAGAGGCATATAGGAGAGGACGCCATCATATATCTAAGAGATAAAGTATACAGATTGTTGCCTCGAGATCCAGTCAAAAGATCAAAACCATCTAGATTACGAATGAAGTAGGTGTGTTGACGAAAAGCAACTTTGAGGTTCGAATCACAGAATTTCAACCCTTGAAATCGTAACATTCCGGATCTGATAATCACCATATCCCAATATCTTTGCCACGTGATCATTCCTGAATTTGATTGTACCCAAAAATTTATTGACGAAATTGGTGAGCTGAGAGCGATCTCCGGTCATATGCTTGGAGCAGCCACAGTCCAAATACCATAGAACAATTTGGACAACCTGCATTCATCAAGAGAAGAAGATGGAACATTGGAAAGTGTGGATCCCCAAGATGTATTGGGTTCCTTTTTGTTAGCAGATACAGATTTAACAATCTTAGGTTTGCTAGCAGGAACAATTGTATTCTTCTACATACGAATTGTTATCAAGTAATCTCTCTCTTCCTTCTCAAGATCATATATCTTCATTACATTTACTTTGTGTTGTTGTGTAAATTGGATTGTGTGTAGATCCAATAGTGTATATTGTGTATTGGTGTGATTTAGATTGTGTGTCAATCCAAGGGTATATATCTTGTGAGTGTAACAAAGATTTAGTGAAGTCTTAGATTAGTTCTAGCTAAGATTAGAACTCGACATCAAGCTTAGTGTCGGAAAAGAAAGTAAGCGACGTGTAAATGATTTTCTTCGCCTAAAGGGAGCTTGTTGACATAGTGAAATCTCGAGTGGAGTACTCGGGGAGTGGAGTAGGAACGAAGAGGTTCTTCGTTGCCGAACCACTATAAATCTTGGTGTCTGGGTTTGATCGTTTCTTTATCTATCTCTATATTGTTATTGTTTACTTAGTTCATTACATTAGATATTTTAGTTGTGATTCATATTGTTGATTGATTGACATACAACTCGAATCAAACAATTTTCTAAGCAAAGTTTTAAAACGACCAATTAACCGGTAAACTATTCAACCCTCCCTTCTAGTTTCCTACAATAAGATTTTAGATTAGATGGCACTTTAAGTCCATTCGGCATCTCGTAATCTTTGATCCGTTTCGTAAACAAGGACGTGACTAGCGCGCGGACATTTCTTTTTGATTCGTTAAAGACGAAAGGATCGTTATAGAATTTGAAATGATTTGCAGATTTTTGGTTTTTCCGTATCGTGGGTTGGTTGAATTTTTGAGTTTTCCTTTTGTCCTGCGATGGCAACAACACCATTATTCTTTTTGAATAGTCTATTACTTTCCGTGATTCCTTCTACACCTCTTTTGTTTGTTTGTGGGGAGAATGGTTTTTTGGGTGGCGATTCCCTGTTGGTAGTTCACATTACATATACGGTTTTACGCCACAGATTTTGGGTGGAACTGAGTAAATCTTCGAGTTAAAGGAGGATTTATTAGGAGCTTTTACTTAGGTGTATAATATCATGAGAATGATAGAGATAGTATAAGCTATTAGAGAAAGAAAGATATTAGAGTAATAGGTAGGGATGTGAGGAACGTTGTCTCTAAATCACTTAAGAATAGTTCCTATTTATTGGATGAAAATGGATAAGATGCAATGTGTGAAAAGATATATTGAATCATCATATCTGTTAGTGGAACCCACTATATTTTATTCCCATGAGTAAATATTCGAATATTAAGGATGAAGATATTGTTGTTAATAGAGATGCATTAGATGGTTGTGCATACGTGTCTCACTATTTCATGCATGATACATAATGCGAAAATGATTGCTTAAAGTTTCATGTATAGCAGGACTATTATAGAGACATACATCATAACTCTTATTAGGACATAGTAGGATAAGAAATGGGTTGCACTATCACCATACACCCAAAACAAACAGGCCCTTAATGTCTTCTTCTGTCTTTTTTCCTTTTTATGTCATTACTTGTTATCATAAAACATCTGGAAGTTCATAAATATATTGGTAAAAGTTACAAAAGATATTCGATTAGTTAATGTGTTCGTTTGGAGGGCGGTGCTTGGAAGGCTCCCGGTGCGGGTGGAGCTTGGCAAAAAAAGTATCGATCTTGACTCTATTTTATGTCCAAGTTGTGATAATGTAGTGGAATTATTAGATCATTGCCTTGTGTTGTGTGAAAAAGCCTTGAGTGTATGGGATAGGATTTTTGCGTGGTGGGGAGTCGGTCCAGTGGATGCCTTTATGCTAAATGATATGACATGTCATAGAGGGGGCGTCAGAATGGAAACTCAGGGTGAGTGGAGTAGAGGAACGAAAAGAGCTTCTTCGTTGCCGAAACCCATATAAAATTTGCGTGGTCTAGGGTTTGATCGTTTTCTTTGTTCTATCTCTATATTGTTATTGTTTACTTAGTTCATTACATTAGATATTTTAGTTGTGATTCATATTGTTGATTGATTGACATACAACTCGAATCAAACAATTTTCTAAGCAAAGTTTTAAAACGACCAATTAACCGGTAAACTATTCAACCCTCCCTTCTAGTTTCCAACAATAAGATTTTAGATTAGATGGCACTTTAAGTCCATTCGGCATCTCGTAATCTTTGATCCATTTTGTAAACAAGGACGTGACTAGCACGCGGACATTTCTTTTTGATTCGTTAAAGACGAAAGGATCGTTATAGAATTTGAAATGATTTGCAGATTTTCGGTTTTTCCGTATCGTGGGTTGGTTGAATTTTTGAGTTTTCCTTTTGTCCTGCGATGGCAACAACACCATTATTCTTTTTGAATAGTCTATTACTTTCCGTGATTCCTTCTACACCTCTTTTGTTTGTTTGTGGGGAGAATGGTTTTTTGGGTGGCGATTCCCTGTTGGTAGTTCACATTACATATACGGTTTTACGCCACAGATTTTTGGTGGAACTGAGTAAATCTTTGAGTTAAAGGAGGATTTATTAGGAGCTTTTACTTAGGTGTATAATATCATGAGAATGATAGAGATAGTATAAGCTATTAGAGAAAGAAAGATATTAGAGTAATAGGTAGGGATGTGAGGAACGTTGTCTCTAAATCACTTAAGAATAGTTCCTATTTATTGGATGAAAATGGATAAGATGCAATGTGTGAAAAGATATATTGAATCATCATATCTGTTAGTGGAACCCACTATATTTTATTCCCATGAGTAAATATTCGAATATTAAGGATGAAGATATTGTTGTTAATTATGATGCATTAGATGGTTGTGCATACGTGTCTCACTATTTCATGCATGATACATAATGCGAAAATGATTGCTTAAAGTTTCATGTATAGCAGGACTATTATAGAGACATCACATAAACTTCTATCTAGGACATAGTAGGATAAGAACATGGTTGCACTATCACCATACACCCAAAACAAACAGGCCCTTAATGTCTTCTTCTATCTTTTTTCCTTTTTATGTCATTACTTGTTATCATAAAACATCTGGAAGTTCATAAATATATTGGTAAAAGTTATAAAAGATATTCGATTAGTTAATGTGTTCGTTTGGAGGGTAGTGCTTGGAAGGCTCCCGGTGCGGTTGGAGCTTGGCAAAAAAAGTATCGATCTTGACTCTATTTTATGTCCAAGTTGTGATAATGTAGTAGAATCAGTAGATCATTGCCTTGTGTTTTGTGAAAAAGCCTTGAGTATGTGGGATAGGATTTTTGCGTGGTGGGGAGTCCGCCCAGTGGATGCATTTACGCTAAATAATATGATATGTCATAGAGGGGGCGTCGGAATGGGAAAAGAGGCAAGAGTTCTTTGGGAAGTTGTGGTGTTAGTTGCTGCATATTATATATGGAAAAGTAGGAATTTGAGAGTTTTCAAAGCGAAGAACGAGAGCAACTCAAAGGTCTTCCAGTCAGATAAAGAAAGATTAAAGATGCGAATCAATATAAATGACACCCCCCACGGGAATTATATGATCATATCAGGAAAAGGGATCAGTCAAAGATCGAAAACCTCAACCCAATCACAATATAAAAGCGAACGGGAAAGAACATCTACAAGACTCACACACGCAATAATCCAACGTTATTTAATGAATGAAGGTTAACATGATTCGATCAAATGAAATGGTATAAAAGGATCATTCCGGCATGGTGGCGGCGGAATATTTTTCTATAACTTGTTATTGGATTCATCAAAGTATAAACTAAATTTGGATTGATGTGAGTGTCATTGATATAGACATTTAACTATAATATTTCGTATACTTTGTGCATCTAGCTTATGTTATTAAAGGTCAACTTATTATTTTTTCTTCCATAAAATTAAAGGTACTCAATTTTAAAATCATTTTAAATAAAGGTGTCGTACTTTTTTTCTTGCATAAAAATTATCCAACTTATTATTTTTTTTGCCAATGTGGGTTTTTTGTTAAACATTTAACGATCATCCATTAAGTTTTACATTTCAAGTCCACTGTCGCTACCACCACCATCAATCATCGTCACCAACCACCAAACATGTGTATATTTGGTTCCTGCTGGTTGGAAAAATTAGTAACATGTCTAAAGCTCGTGTATGTAATCACAAGAAGGAAATGCAAAATCACTGATTGTAACTATTACATAAGGCACCAACGGGCATTTGGTTTAATGGTATGGAGGTTTTACCCTCCTAGGCAAGGTCTCATGTTCGAGTCTTGTCTAGGGCGATAGGGGTTTCCTCCCGCATGTGTAAAGGGAAGGGTGCCATTGGCTTCTGGGCTGGACCCAACCTGGTTATGTGGGCTCGCTACGCCTTCTGGCAGGTTTGAAAAAAAAAGAGATAGAGATAGAGATAGAGATTGAAGCTGTAACAAATTTGACATTTTCAAGTGGCAGGTTTGAATGCATTAAATGACCATATTTAATTTGGTCATATAACCACTAATTCATCATGGAGGCTAATTATGAAAGTGATTAATGGCCCATTAATCTCTCATAATTTTCATTGACAAGGGTTAAAGTAAATCTCCTATAATATATAATGCTTTAAAAAAAATCTCTTTTGAGATAAATTTGAAAAATATTTATAGAAGATTTGAATTATAAATAAAACACATCAATCTTTTAATTATTTTGTTAAGATTTGAATTCCAAATAAAAAACACATCAATATTTTTTTTATCTATACTTCTTATAAAGGAAAAACCAACTAATCCTGAAAAGTTGAAACCTTGAAACTTGAAAAGTTAAAAATCTATTTTAAGAAAACATTGAAGGCCGTAACAAATTTGACATTTTCAAGTGGCAGGTTTGAATGCATTAAATGATCATATTTAATTTGGTCATATAACCACTTATTCATTATGGATGTTAATTATGAAAGAGATTAATGGCCCATTAATCTCTCATAATTTTCATTGACAAGGGTTTGAGTAAATCTCCTATAAATAGGGATCACAATTGCATGAAAAAAAACACAGAAACATAAACACCTAGAAGCATAATAAACTAAGAAACACACCATCTTCGCATAACTAACTTCTTTTCCGATGACGTCTGCGAACGACAGATACAACGGTGGGGCCGGTGGAAAGTTGAGGAAGAAGGTTTTGAGGGAAACGACACCGTATGATCAACCAATTACAAACCCTAACCCTAAGAATACCTCTAAATCTAGCTTTTTTTCGAGGCTCATTTACGCTGTTACAAGCGCCTTTTGGAGACGCAGTCCTGCTGTTGCTGTAACTGAGGCTCCTGTTACAGGTTGATGATTTGTTTTTTTATAAATTTAATTTGACTTACATACAGTGCATGTTTTGTCATGCTATGACTTCTATATTTATGATTTGTATGCTTTTTTCATGACTAGGGACTAATGAAGAACAAAGGAATTTAAGTTACTTTTCTTCTGCTACGGAAATATCCGATACTATGCTGACAAAAAAGACTTTTACCAGGTTGTTATATATTGATGTGATCAGTGTTGTTACAAGTGTTACTGTTTTTGGATACTTTATCATTTTGTCATTGACAAGTGTTCTCTTACTGATATGAAATTGAGCGTTTGACGACTTACAGATATGAAATTGATGAAGGGGAGGAGAGGGAGAACTTGCATGCTGTTATATCAATTCCAAGAGTGAGTTTTATTCTTGTATTTGCGCGTGTATACTCGTATGTTTATTTATGACTTCATAAAAAAAGGTTTATGAATTGTACTACTATTCACCGGGTACAAACCCTTTATCAAAAAAAAATTGTACTCATACTTGTAAATGACTTCTTAGGCCTTCCAAGAGGATGTTGCCTCACCTGTTGCGCTTGCAAGGGCTAGAGCTCGCGGCAGAACAGCAACGTACAGGATAGCACGCTCACCTTATTATAGAGGGCCTTCAACTTTAAGAAAAAAGGTTTGTTAATGTTACCCTTCAATCTTGCTTCATAATATTAGTTTGGGTGAAGTAGACTCAGAACATGTTTTGCTGGATTTCAGCCAACGCCGTCACTTATATCGTCTCAGCCTGCTTGGGAACTTGAAGGGTCAAATGGAAGCAAGATGGTATCTGTTTGTTCTATGATTTTTGTTTTGTTTTTATTACATATTTTTTTCTAATCTATGAAATCTTGTTAATTTTAAAATTTGATTCAGGCTGGTAAGCGTAGGAGCTTTGTACAAGATGATCTTGGATATGGTGGTCTGATGCACAGAATTCGGCAGAAAGCTGATCCTTGTTCTCAAGGAAGTTCTCTATCAAAGCATAAAAGTGAATTTGAGGCTAGATCTCGCGGCAAAACAGCAATGTACAGGATGGCACACTCACCTTATTATAGAGGGCCTTCAACTTTAAGAAAAAAGGTTTGTTAATGTTATCCTTCAATCTTGCTTCATAATATTAGTTTGGGTGAAGTAGACTCAGAACATGTTTTGCTGGATTTCAGCCAACGCCGTCACTTATATCGTCTCAGCCTGCTTGGGAACTTGAAGGGTCAAATGGAAGCAAGATGGTATCTGTTTGTTCTATGATTTTTGTTTTGTTTTTATTACATATTTTTGTGTAATCTATGAAATCTTGTTAATTTTAAATAGAATTCGGCAGAAAGCTAATCGTTGTTCTCAAGGAAGTTCTCTATCAAAGCATAAAAGTGAATTTGATTTGAGTGCTCAGAGATTGCTTTTAAGTAGTGAACCTGAGCAGAAAGCCTCCAAGGCAATAGTGAAAAATGGGAAGATCAGCATGCGAAATTCAGGCTTTGTTCCTACTGCATCTCAGATAGCATCCAAAATACTTGAAAACCTTGAAAGAACAATCCCAAAGGGAAAATCTTCATCATCTGCTCGAAAAACTAAGAAGTCGGCTACTAAACTGACAACTAACCTGGCACTTAGAAGCCTGGACAAAGTCGAATCATCAAAGTTTCTGCTAAACTCTCAAAATAATCAGAAATCAGAGGGTCAACATCGTATTGAAGAGAATGGTCCACAACGATTTACAGTTCCTCTTATTGTGCTAAGCTCTATGAATGGGAATTCTACAGCCACCAGTACAAGGTAATGCACCAACTACAAATGCCGCTTCCACATTGTCACTGCCAGCAGAGCCTCAGAAGAAACCTGCTTTTCAGATGAGTGCACCTGAAGTACGTGTATTGTTTTGTTCATTTGCTCTCTTATCCATGTTTTTTTTACTTATCTGTTTGTCTTGTGAAGGATTTTGATATGTCAGATGATGACAACCATTCTACAGCACCACCAGGACAAGGTAATACACCAGCTACAAATGCCGCTTCCACATTGGCACTGCCAGCACAGCCTGCTGAGAAGAAACAGATGAGTGCACATGAAGTACGTGTATTGTTTTGTTCATTTGCTCTCTCTTATCCTCCACTATGTTTTTTTACTTATCTGTTTGTCTGTGAAGGTTTTTGAGGTGTTAGATGATGACAACCATTCTACAGCTCCGGTACAAGGTAACGCATCAACTACAAATGCCGTTTCCACATGGTCACTGCCAGGGTATGATGACCCTCCCAAAAAGAAATTGCGTCTGCGATTATGAAACTTATCAATGATAGGCTTCCAATTCAGCCCCATGTTCATATTAGCACCAATAGGAAGACCGAGGTATATGCAAGGGAGTGATGAGGTATATCAATGATAGGCTTCCAAATGTTTTTTTGCTTTTTTAAGAGACCATTTTCCCATGATGAGAGCATCGTCCGCATACTCAATGTGAGACACATCAACATTGTTATGCCCCACGTGTCGAAGAGCATTTCTCAGGTCTTATTATATTTTATCTCTGTTGTTAAGTTATGAAAAAGTTGATATAGTTTTATGTTATGATCTTTAAGTTTTTGCATTCTGTGGTTTGTCAAACGTGTCGGGTTTCTTCTCGATGTTTATGCAAATGACTTGTTCAAGGATACACATTCACGTAGTTTCTACTGCTTTCAGGTAATTACCGTTAATGAAGGCTTTCAGCTTTTTTCTACACTATCTAGCTCAACTTTAGATGCATCCAACGTGACAACAGGTCTGTAATCACTTGTCTATAGGAAATACTATCAACATCTTTTTTTCTCCTCTTTTTCTTTAGTGTCAAATTAATGAACTTTTTGTGTAAATTTATCATTCTTTGATATGTAGCTAGGACATCTCTTGGTGAACAATGGAGGAAAGTGATGGTGCCTTCTCCAAGCAGTAGTGACTTGGAAACTATTGTGAAAGCTTGGTACCCGAACATGGAATCTCTTTGTGGAAAACTTATAGGTGCTTATCAGAGTTGAGTTATTTAAGAACGTTTTTTTGTTGCAAAAACAATACTAATAACTTGTATATTTGTGATGGTGCCTTCTCCAAGTAGTAACGACGATGAAGTTGCTGAAAAAGTAAATAAATTAGCAATGGCGGTGATGGATTCTATTGATCTTATGGCGGAGGCAGATCCTGATTTTCCAAACCATGGCTTGGTACATGCATCTAATTGATTTCACATTCTTATAATTTAGTATGATAACTGATTAGCCTGGATAATCTTCTGAATATGTTAAGTGAGTAATTCAATGGTTCTTCTACTGCAATTAACCCGTTTTTCTCCATCTCATGTTTTCAGGTATGTATACCTCAGTACTTTGGCGTTAATGCAGAACCGCTAGCTTCTCCAAATAAAAGACCTTTTAGTCCTTTGGCGTTAATGCAACAAAGGTATGTGGATTAGTTGAATCGCACAATCAGCGGGACAAAAGTAACACATTATATTTTGGTTAGTTTTATTAGTATGTATTAACTTGGAATTATTACATTGTAGTTCTCCTTCCGAGAGTTAGCATTAATTCAACTGGTTCAGTTTCGAACGACACACCGAATGTGAATGATCGGCCAGCACCTGAACCTCTAAGAGGGCGCAGACCAAGAAAAGTTGGATCGTAGTTGATTCAACATTAACACCAACTAGTGTATAGCAATTTAATGTAGTTGTGTCTTTGTATCCTCTATTTCATAGTGATTCATATGTTATTTTCAAGTCATTGTATGCATTTACTTAAATTTTCTTTTTGAATGGGTTGATATGTAAACAGCCAGTCATTGAAAAAGCAAATGTTTTAGTGGTGTTCACAAATTCGGTTTTCGGTTCAGTTAAATCCGATTTGAATTCGATTCGGTTCGGTTTTACCAAAAAGAAAATTAACCGAACTAAACGAACGAATAAACCAAACAACTCGATAACCAAACCGATGAACACCCCTAAATGTTTCGGCTCAATTTGGGCTTTGGAAATAGATCTTTGGACTGAAATTCTCTTCACTTTAGGGTTGTTGATCGGTTCGGTTAGTTTGGTTGACCCGAATAACCCGATTTACACAATTTATTAAAAATATTAATTACATAGATATTTAACAAAAAAAATATTTTAAGCATAAAAAATGTTTTTTATATTATGATAAAATTTTAATGGTTTTTTTATATATATAAATATATAATAAATATATATCTATATAAATTCGGTTATTAGTTCGGTTCGGTTTTGATTTACGGTTATTTCGGTTTTTCTGCGACCTGCTTAATTAGTTTTGGGCTTTAAGTTCTTGGGTTTAGTCTACCACTATTGTTCATATAATCTCTTCTTAATCTTCAAAAATCTTCATATATCCAATCTTTGGCTCCATAATTATTTGTAAAATACATACAAAATAAAATAACAAAATATAAGCAATATTTTCAAATTAAATAATAATTTTTCTGCTTATTTAGTTTAAAATAGGGGTATTTTTATAATAAAACATGAACAACATGTAACAAAATGCATATTTACTTAAGAGAAACTAAGTCACAGTCTAAAAATCGGACCGGATAGAAAACCGATTTGGTCCAAAACATCGGACCGGAATGTTATGTTCGGTCGTCGGTTCGATCCGGTTCAACAAAGCATAATGATCGGTTTTGCTTAAGACCGTGCGAGACCGAAGACAGAATATATGGAAAATGATTGACCGAGAACCGGACCAAAATACATTCAGTCTAGTCCTGTCCGTGGTCTATTATGCCCATCCCTAAAAAAATGTCTATTATGCCTATCCCTAAAAAAATTTGATTTTTGATAAAAGTATACAATATGTGACAAGAATAAATAAATTTACCAAAACCTAGAAGTTAGAATCGGGATCTAGTTTCTTGTAATATAAGGGCATCTCTAATAAGATGTAGAGCAAAAGCTTTCTTTTTCTTTTTCTAAAAATGGTTTCCAAATAAATCTTTATCATTAAACTAAAAGCTTTATTTACTTAATAATTTGACGATCTTCAAGTCATTTAAGTAATGGCTTTAGCTCAAGTGCAAAACTCATACTCACCATCTATGTTTCTCACTATTAAAAGTAGAAAACAATAAGCTTCAGAAAACTACTTTTGAATGTAGACAAGAAGAGTAAATTGCAAGAATCGTCCTTGTGGTTTGACCAAATTGCATGTTTAATCCCTAACGTTTAAAAAATACAGACACAGTCCCCGTGAAGAACTTTTGACTGCACTTGTAGTCCCTGACCAAACTAAAATGGCTAAATTGTCCTTCTTCCCACTAAATTTTTAAATGAACGTTTTACTTTTTTTAATTAAAACTCATTAGTATCCTATGAAATTAACTAAAAGACATTGATTACATGTGATGGTGTTGATTAAGCTTTTGTGTGTGTGTATTGTAGGATTTGTTGGTTTTGTTTTTATGTGTTTGAAAATAATATTTGGTTTGGGTTTTACAGTGATGAATGAAATTTTTTGTGTAAATGATATGGAAACAAAGATTGTATTTGTTTGATTATTTCTAATTTGTATAATGATATTGGTAAGATTTGAAAACATAGATAGATATATTATTGCTAGGGAAAAAGTTAAAGTCTAGTTGAAAAAAACATGGGTAATTTAGTCATTATGGTTTACAATTGAAAGTTTCTCACATGAACTATACTTGCACGTTCGAAACATTAAGGTTCAAAGCTCTAATTTGTCTAGGCTACAAACATGATTCTTGCAATTTACTCAAATTAAAATAGTTATTAAAGATTTGTTTTTGGTAATGAATAAGATATAGAATAAATTACATCGTTCTTCCTTGTAGTTTGTACAAAATCTCTTTCACGGCCCTTGATCTTTTCTTTTGCATGTTTGATCTTTATGATCAAACTATGTTACGTTGATATTTTCTTTTACATGTTTGATCCTTATAATCTCAAACCACTGGGACGAATGGTGTAATTTACTTCAAAATAAATGTATAATTAAAATAATCTAAAAGAAAAATTAAATTACATGTATGGTCCATGTGGTTTGCGTTAACTTTCTCCTTTAGTTCTTTGACTTTTTCTTCTGACCTAGATAGTCCCCAAATCCAAAATCCTTAACATTCACAGTTCCTTGACCAAATATTTAAGTTTGACTATTAAAACCCATCATGTGACTTGCACATGAGAGCAAAATAGTCTCTTCATGAATATCATTTTATCTCGGTCTAAATTTCTGCTCGATACTTATTTTTTACATTCACCATCTACAATGATTAAATAAACAACTTCCAAGTACCTCACCATGTCACCAACTTATGTCTTCCAAACACACGACCATCTCAACTGTATATGTGTGTGATGATGAAGTCAAGGTTGTCCCGGGGATTTTGAGTGCCCTTGGCAGTAACTAAAAAAGGCATTATGTAAGTAAAAGAATGTTATCGATGCTAAAATAAAGCTTCAAATATTCAAATATACTAATCGGCGTTAAAAAAAAAATATCGAGAAATACTATTACAAAGACCATTTTATTGTATGAATCGAGCAATTCTTCTAGCATTTTTCAAAACAAAGTTCTTCACCATCTCCTTATAATCAAAATTACTTTACAAATTGTTCTCAATAGTTATCAATGCTAATCCATTAAGTCTCTCTTGTGACATTGAGTTGACTACAAGAAAACTTAAGACTCTTGTCATCATAGGACTTCAACTGATCAAAAGAAAACAAGAAACCAAATATATTTATATACTCTCTGTATTGTTGGAATCTTGTTTTAAGATAAGCAATTGCCTGATCAACAAAATATAAAAAATAATTGACCATGAACGACTCATCCGCATAAAATGAAGCATCATGATCAACTCGATTCTAGTTAAATTGTCTTTTTCAATGAATTACACGCTTTTTTGAACGAACACGAGATCAATATCCATTTCAACGGCAATTTCTTTAGCATCATTAATGGCTTTAGATAGTCCCATTTCTCTAAACTCCTCAAAGAAAGATATCAATCCTTTGACTTCTTTAATAGCGATATCAATACGCATATCATTGGATTGTAACCTTTTGTTCACTAAATTTACCGCGTATAAGATCTCGATCCAAATAATTATTGCTTCTAAAAACTCAAAATCACCAAGTTCATTTGTTGCCAATGATTTTGCTTGACTTTGAATTAGAGAATCATTCTCACTTTCTGCAACTTGAAGCAAAGCAACCGAATCAATTTCACACTTTCAACACGACTCTCCCAACGAGTGATGGACATAACTTGACTTGAGAGTTAATCCTTTAACATTCTCTTTCAAAAGTTGCCACATTTTGGAAGAATTGGCAAATATTGTGTAATTATGTTATATTATTCCAAAAAAGTCTCTACATTTAGTACAAGTATTAGCCATGTCACGTAATGCAAGATTAAGACTATGACAACCACATGGAGTATAAAATGCTCTTTGATTTATATCAAAAAACCGATTTTGTACTCCTTGATGTTTCCTTTTCATATTTGATGCATTGTCATAACCTTAGCCACACTTCAATTCATCTAGTGTAACGTCAAAAAGTCTTTTTCTCATGGTTTCATGAGCATTCAAAAATCCTAAAAATGATTGTTTTGTGGTAACACATGTTGAAGAAGCATTTCCATACCTCAATATCAAGGATATTTGTTCTTGGTGACTTGTATCGGGGGTACAATCAAGTATTATAGAGAAATACTTTGCCTCCTTTACTTTTTTAATAATTTCTGATTTGATTTCACGAGCAAGCAATAGTATTAACTCATTTTGGATTGTGTGACCAAGATAATGTATATGCATGTCATCTCTCGTAATACGCCGCACATACTCTTTGATAACAGGGTCAAATTCTTGCAACATTTCTATAGTGCCCAAAAAGTTTTAGTTGCTTTTTATACAACTTCTCATTTGTTCCATGAAATGCTAAATTGTTTTTAGCAAGAAATTTCACAACTGAGATGATTATGAAGATGATGTTTATCCAATGATCTTCCTCTTTCTCAAATTGTTCTTGCGCAACCTTATCAATTGTCTCATTCTTTTTTACTCTTTGTCGCATCTAAAACCACTTAGCCATATTAGTAACATGTTCTAAACCAACTTTATGCTCTTTAAGTCTACTTCCAAGATTTTTCCAATCTGAAAAACCTTCATTATCTAACTGACCTTTCGCAGTGCCTTTTTAAGTAGTTTACAACAAAAACAAAAATCATTGTCTAGCTCTTTCGAATATACCTGCCATTCTCTATCACACTATTGTTTGGTAAAACTCTAGTGTAGTAAGCAGCAGTAAACCGTCTAAAACTTTTATCTTTAGGACCCTTCTTAATAGATTTATCTCTTTTCAGACCCTTTGCTCTACTAGACGCTTAAACATGTCAGATTTAAGACTATCCCAATTTCTTGGATCAAAGATATCAACATTAATATCGACATCAACATCCTCAACATGGTCATAATCAACACCAGTCTCCTCAATATGAACTTCATCATCATCATCATCATTATAGTCAAGTTTAACATCATCTACATCCTCATTGTTAACATCATCAACATCCTCATTGTTAACATCAGTATTATTAACACCATCTTCATCAACATATTCATCATTATTATCACCACCGCCAACATCTTCATTATTTGAAGAAGAAACATAAGGAATTTTTATGACATAATTGTCCATAGTGCCACTTTGAGACTGCGTGAGTTGTTCGGCTTTCTTATTCTCCAAACGCTTTGCATATTAAGATTTTTGCTAAGTAAGCAAAAAATAACTACTCAACAACATGTAACTTTCATAAAGAATGAGTAACTAATAGGTAAAAAAACAAGACTTAGACATTATATTACATCTTTAAAGCGTCATTATTCATTATCAATCTATCATACTTTAAATTTATTTGACAAGCTCAAGTTATAAATCTTAAGGGTTTAACTACAACAATGCAATAAATAAATCTCTCATATACTATCACGCTAGTACACAATTAAGTAATAAACATTTTCGAAGTAAAATTCAAAAGGTATAGAGTAAACTGGCAACTAATAACTATATAATAAATAAACCTATATAATTACTGAGCATGAATTTATATGATAAATAACTAAATCAAAAGAATATGTGACAACGTAATACTCACTAATTTTCTTATTTCCCTATTCCATAACAACTAGAATATATGGTTCCATTATTCCAATCGGAGGTTTCTAAAACTGATCTTAGCCAATCGTGTCCATCAGTAAGAATGTAAGATGATATAGTTGCTATAGTTGGTAAATAAATACATTATAACTTAAAGAAAATAAAGATAAACCCTAACAAATTGAAAACCTCAATTAAAAATTCAATGTTAACAAGTAGAGCCAAAACAAATGAGTGAATGACGTATCGACCATCGTCCAAGCGTACGATTGCTTGTGGGGTGGGGACGTGGTGTATATATATATATATATATATATATATATATATATATATATAGAGAGAGAGAGAGAGAGATATTAGAATTTGAATAATATTAATTAATCCAAATAAAATTCGACCTTAAAGAACTGATCGTACGTGATGTATAATTCTTTCTTGTATCGGGCTTTAAATAAGGCTTGTGTATAAATGAGTTGGGCTTCTGAAAAATGTATACATGAGTTGGGCTTTTGAAAAATCTGGTGCCTCTCCAAAATATGAGGCCCCTATGGCCCATGTTGTCCTTGTCTATCTCCAGCCTCTGGATGAAGTTGTGATGACGGTGACATTTCATGCCCACAAAAAAAAACATCACCTTTACACAAGTTCAAAAATCAAATAAAGCTATATGTGAATATATATCAATGTTTAATCAATATGGAGATTTTACTTTTAACTAATTAGATGTGATTTTATGATGACGTTTGTCGATCCTTTGGTGGTGGTATGCATTTTGTATTATGTATGTTTTCTTTTTTGTTGTTTAAGATTTTTGGGTACTAATGTTTGAGTGAAAAAACTCGATAGCGATTTGTTAAACTTTCGTAGAACTGTACGTGTTTAACCCCTTTAGTTTCAAAACAAACTTCAGGATAAATTTGAAGTTATTTGGTAGGTTAATGATGCATTTTGAAAGTTTTTATTTGTTAAACTTCAACATTTTTTTATAAAATTGTACGCATGTGAGGAGTATATCAATATTTCGCTCGTTGTGTTAATAATCCAGCGTTTTCGCCGGTTTATTTTTTAAAAGAAAAAGCTACGTATTTTTTTGATATTTGGTAAATAAATTTGTTATGTAAAAAATCGTATATAGTAAAATATTCATGGTAGTTTTCACAATTTGTTACATATTTTCAGTGGGGTATAATTTTCTCTTTTGGGTTGGGCTGATTTTTTGGGCTAAGCCTTGGCTCGTCGTTGAAGCGAAGATGTTTCTCCTAATATATATAGTAATAATTACTCCCTTTGTCCCAAAATAATTGTCATCTTTTGAATTTTTTGAAAAAAAAAATTCAACTTTGATCTTACATAATTTTTTTTATTATATAATACTTGATGAAAATTATACTTTTGAAAATGCAATTAAAAACCAACTTATTCATATATTTTGAATCAAATATTATATAACACAAACAAAAATATCTAAGATAAAAGTTGAAAAAAACTTCAAAAAAGCATAATTATTATGGGACGGGGGGAGTACTAACTTTGAAAATTTAAACTAATTACTTGTTTCAAGTGATGAACCTCTTTGTCAATTTGTCAGGCAAAAAACTTTTAAAATACACATTGGTGACTAGTTATGTGATTATGAAGTATTTTCGATAATAGTATTTTTACACTTGATTAACTTTTTACACAATGAGTGTCATAATAGAGATCAGATGTATTACTAATAGATAATGTAACAAAAACTATATGCGCTACTATTTAACAGACCCGTAAATATATCAAGTCAGCGGATATCATGCAAAAAAGCTTGTCAATATTATTAAAAATGATCGATACCATCTTACGCATTGGCTTAAGAAATATATCTAACTCCAAAATGTGAAAACACTCAGATAAGATGTATCATTCGACGTGTCACGAAGAACAATTGATAACACAAACACAAGAGTATTTCCTTGTAGCACCAGGAGACTCGTGGCAATGTCCATTATTTTAGATAACAATCTCTACCACACTCATAAAGGTCAAAAGAGTTGTGGTTCAACACCTCTTTGCATCTGTACAGCTGCGCATAGACCATGGAAACTTCAACTGTAAAACAAATAAAAATGTTGGTAACCGGCATTGTTCATGCGTTATTTATTATAAAAGAAAAATCGTTAAAAACCTGTGACAACGATGATGAGGAACAACAAGTAAGAGTAGTTAGACTTAGCCATCTTTTATCTTTAAATTAGTAGATTACAAATACAAAATTTCCCTTAATGTGTATTTTATGGTTTATGGAGTTCGTAAGGGTGGTTTATATAGGCAAAACATGTAGTATCTTTTTCTTGACAAAAAAAATCGCCATTCTTTTAATTCTTATTCTTATTAATGAATATATTCCATGCAAAAGTAACTTACAAATGCCATCAATGGTTTTAATATCATCATTATTACACACATAACTTCCTGAATTACCTCCAACATTTGAAACTACCATTATACATGTGCGTTACATAGGCGGTTTTATATCACATAATTTAACATTTAGTGAACACACTATTCTATCTATCTTACTCTCTAATAAAACACAGTTTTTTTGCCTCACCCTAATTATTTTTTTCCAAAGATAACTTAACATCTCATGTTACCACGTGGCATTGCAGATTTTCGAATTAGCCCCTTTAATATAGAGCGCCAAAACGGTTGTTATTTGATTCTCATTTAGCATTTAGAACCATAATCATGCATTCAATAATAGCATATCCTCATACTTTTTGAAGCGTAATTAATGAGGACCATTACCAGTTTCTTGAAATAAACAATGATGACGTATAACGGTACGGCATGCTTTTGGGCTTGGGCCGCGCCATTATATTTGGGCCCCAACCCAACCAAATAAATAATAAACATGATGGCCCGAAACTAAGCCCATAACTACACTGGAGAGCCAGATGAAACAAGACGGACGCGGATCGGTCACAGACCGATTCCGTAGGCCATCCACCGACCAACCAACGTCTGCGGAAGGTAATCAGCATCCGTAGTCACGATAACCATAGACCCTTGCCCGAGAAGGGCCCCACTTCTGCCACTACATTCATAGGAGAAATACTAGGAAACCCTAGTATTAAACTCCCCTATAAAAGGGATCATCTGACACACCAAAAGGTACAATTTCTCACTCCTCCAAGTACACACACATACTTCTGAAAACATGATTTCTTACTCTCATGCCGGAGTCCAATCACGGGGTCCGTCCCTACGGTAAGACTAATGGTTTGGTTTCATTTGTGCAGGAAATCATCTCAACCACTTTGTTTAGTACAAGATCTAGCCTGAGTAGAGCTTGAAGGTCCAGCCTAACAAGCGATCTAAGCCCATTTCATACCCCGTCACATATTTTGTACTAACAAGTTTGCGCCATCCGTGAGACCCGTACACAACTACGTTTTCCAAAATTCTCACTATGAGCAAACAAGCGGAGCTTATTCCCAGCCCACCCACGTCCGTCGTGCGAAACACAATGGGAAGAGGAACTGAGCAAGTCGTAAAAAACTGAGAGAAACCCGCGTCCAATGCAGCCCTCCGGGAATATTGAGACAAGTATTACCATCAGTTGTTACCAATAATAGCTGAAAAAGTCCACAAAGAAAAAGTACAGCAGGAAAAACTAAAGGAAGTAAAAGCTCGTCTCAACTTCGAAGGTTGTTCCGGAAGAAACTTGTGAATTTAAGAAGTTTCGCAACACTTCGAGTCTAGAACACCAAACGTAAGAAGGGAGCACCAAAGGGGATGAAGGTCCGGCCATTCCCGTAGCATGTTCAGAAGTCCCGAATGTACCAGCGCCTTCTCTAGGCTAAAATGTGATAAGTCATAATCGCCTAGGCATAGACTAGTGGGTAAAGAAAGAAAGGACGAAGGAGTATTCAATAGGCTGGGAGGTAAAGAAAAGAGTGTGTCCTTACA